>JADANN010000047.1:0-292595 GCA_018806985.1 Angiostrongylus vasorum | reverse complement strand
CGCTGTATCCTAGTCGACGAAAGTTTTGACGACGGGAATGTGACGTCAAATTTGAAGCAGAGTTTGGATAGCATACAAGCAAATAGCTGACATAAATCACAAATGACAACAGTAGATTTTACAAATTTCGATGATACCTCACTACATACAAGATTATAATGCCTTAACACATCAAATGCAAAAGTGTAAAATCTCTAACAAGAAGTATATCTGAGCCCACAAAATTGTTGGTGATCCCATTTCTTCATAACGACTTCTTCTCCCAAGCGGTTGCTCTATTTGCTCCTCCATGTCGTTTTTCTCAATGAAGCCTTTATCTTTCAAGCTTAGCGGAGTTTCCGGACTGCGTAACAAGTTACTGTCGAGCTCTGCGGATGTTCGAACTTTCCCAATCTACCGAAATTTCATAACAAAGAGTGAACGTTAAAACAGAATGTCCACGTCCCACACTTTGCGTTGTTCCAAAGCAAACACCCAAAACTCGGCTAATAGATCTTTTCTAATTTACAGGTAGACAACCGGTAAACGGCATTGATATTTTCACAAATTATTTGACAAAAAAAGGATTAACACTAAACAAAACAGTAGACGTTATGAGTTCTCTAGCACAAAAAGGCTTTTCGATTTTCCTCTCCTCCAGCTTCTCGACGGAAAAATTTTGTCATAATAGAGAGAAAACGATGTTACCTTCTTTATTGTGCATTAGACCGTTGAGTTCGTTTTCAAAACAAAGCTGGTCCTATGTCGCCTGCTGCAACTTTGTCAAGTTGGACATATGCATTTAGGTGAAAATTTTGAGAAGAACTCTACGATAGCTAAGAGATAAAGCCAGGCACTATTCTGCTAAATAGGATATATATACATATATGTGTACGTGAGCTAAGATGGGTGAGGGAGCGTGGCGTAAAATGCAGTGTTCAAAGGTGTCTCGGAATCACACGTTGTCGTTGGCCCGTTCTTGCGCGCCTGGCCAACCAAATCTCCTTCCACACCACCATCTGTAAGTTGGTGCCAGATTTGTTTGAGAGGATAAGAGAACTGATCTGATACTTATCTACGCCAAGTCATTATGTAGGTGGGATATGCGTCCAACTCTCTATATGGCGTCTAGAGAAGCAGAATGCATAAATATCCTTCAGGAAGTGAACATAGACGGGCTCTCTGTCCCTTATTTAACAAAGCTTTGGAAGCACAGCTTCGTTCTATCCTCAAAACTGTGACTTACCTTATTCTACCAGAAAATATTAGTGTAGTTAGAAGAAATTAAGGTGAACCTTTGTCTATTTCATTGGGAGATGCAATTCTGGAAGAGAATACTGCTTCCGAAAGCGGTATCAACAAATCAAATCGAAATTTATCTAAACATCCTAACTTACAAGAAAACCTTACGTGTTCATGTTGCGCTTTTGCGCCGTTGCTCTTCAGTACAGCATTGTAACAATTAACAACACACACGCTTTGATTCTTTTGAATCACATCTTCATCATTACGGAAGAGGTCCTACCCCTTCTCGCAAACCATTCGTTTCTCTTATCCACTGGCCATGAAGGGCCTCGAACTTGTGGCGTATCGGTTCCCCTTGCTGCTTCAGGATTTCCGTTTAGTGATGAAATTCATTGAATACTTGCCCATTCGCTCCTTCTTGGAGACTTGTAATAGCCACGCTATGGCGTTCTTGCGCAGATTAGCACAGACTAACTCACAGATGGTGGTGTGGAAGGAGATTTGGTTGGCCAGGCGCGCAAGAACGGGCCAACGACAACGTGTGTATTCCGAGACACCTTTGAACACTGCATTTTACGCCACGCTCCCTCACCCATCTTAGCTCACGTACACATATATGTATATATATCCTATTTAGCAGAATAGTGCCTGGCTTTATCTCTTAGCTATCGTAGAGTTCTTCTCAAAATTTTCACCTAAATGCATATGTCCAACTTGACAAAGTTGCAGCAGGCGACATAGGACCAGCTTTGTTTTGAAAACGAACTCAACGGTCTAATGCACAATAAAGAAGGTAACATCGTTTTCTCTCTATTATGACAAAATTTTTTCCGTCGAGAAGCTGGAGGAGAGGAAAATCGAAAAGCCTTTTTTGTGCTAGAGAACTCATAACGTCTACTGTTTTGTTTAGTGTTAATCCTTTTTTGTCAAATAATTTGTGAAAATATCAATGCCGTTTACCGGTTGTCTACCTGTAAATTAGAAAAGATCTATTAGCCGAGTTTTGGGTGTTTGCTTTGGAACAACGCAAAGTGTGGGACGTGGACATTCTGTTTTAACGTTCACTCTTTGTTATGAAATTTCGGTAGATTGGGAAAGTTCGAACATCCGCAGAGCTCGACAGTAACTTGTTACGCAGTCCGGAAACTCCGCTAAGCTTGAAAGATAAAGGCTTCATTGAGAAAACGACATGGAGGAGCAAATAGAGCAACCGCTTGGGAGAAGAAGTCGTTATGAAGAAATGGGATCACCAACAATTTTGTGGGCTCAGATATACTTCTTGTTAGAGATTTTACACTTTTTGCATTTGATGTGTTAAGGCATTATAATCTTGTATGTAGTGAGGTATCATCGAAATTTGTAAAAATCTACTGTTGTCATTTGTGATTTATGTCAGCTATTTGCTTGTATGCTATCCAAACTCTGCTTCAAATTTGACGTCACATTCCCGTCGTCAAAACTTTCGTCGACTAGGATACAGCGTTTGACATCGTCATAGGAAATGTGATCCCTTCAAAGTTCGCTGACCAAGCGGAGAAAAAAATTTTAAATAAGAACTATTGCTGATTGTCACTCAAACTGCACTACAAAGTTAAGGCTAATTTGCCGATTTTCTATCACCTCCATAAGAAAAGTGGTTCAATAAAGTGACACGTCTCGAAAAAAACGGCTCACAGTAGACATAATGTGAATAATGACGTTACTCAATTGGAGCGAATATATACGAGAGAAGAACCCTATGAATGTGCTTTTCAGACGACATTTTCTCCTTTTCGAACACTACTGAAGAAGAGACGATATCCAATTTGTTCACTTAACAAACCAGAAAATAAATTTCTTGAACGACCGCATCTTGTAAGCGACGATATCACTGCCGAAAAACAGAGCAGAGAAATCCGTTCGGACACATGTTGTTCACAGATCACTACAAGTTGATCCTTGACACCAGCAAGGGGGATTACCTATTTACTTACTTGAGTAACTGAGAGTGGTGTGGTGATAAAACACTAGATTCGTATTTCGTTCATACGGTTGGCCGTGAAGAAATTAGGGATTTTACTTCAGATTTGTTCTCATCGAAGTCCGATGTAACCGTGTAACCGAAACACTCCGCCTTCCAGCTTAGAATTAACACCAGTAGTTTAGAAGTCTCTTTCTCAAATGTTTGACACCTTCTAGGATGAGCCTCCTGCATATTTATGGATGCCGAAGCCGACATGACCTCGCTTGTTTCTAGTATTGAAAGAAAGTGGGCGCTCGATTACGTGTGGTTAACGTCTGCGATTGGTTGAGTATCTATCGTTGGCTACGTTTCTTCACACAATATTTCACTACCTTCTCGAACGTTCTGGTAATACGCAGGCTTTATCAGATACTTTACTTCATTTCATATGGCAATCATTATACACGGCAACAATTTTCAGGAATTCACACAGCTTCTGCCCGATGGCTCGTAATGGGTGACATCGAAGTTCACGCCCTCGTCAAGCTGAACACATGTAACGTTTAGAAATGTAAGAACTATTATTGAAGAAACGACAGACAATCTTTCGTACCGCGTAGCTCAACAGCCCATTCAAGCATTCTCGATTTACCATGGTGATTCTAATTATCAACTGACGTTCCTGAAAAGCCATCAAGAATTTGCATCCTTGTTTAAGGAAACCAATAAGCCTCTTTAATATTCCTCACTTTTTATTTGCTCGAATGTTTCATTACCTATGTGGTTGGAACTTTTCTAACAATCAAATAGCATACATTTTGGTGTTTATCTTAGTTGGCTACTAATAAAAGAAATTTAATTGTCTTATTGAGTTGGGTGGCCCGCCATTGATAGAGGTCAGCGGGAAATTGCACATTAACCTGCTTAAATTAGCGAGAATGTTGTTCAGACAAATTGCTTAATTCGTATTTCGTTCATATGAGTTTCCGGAAAAAAATTTGCAGAATTTACATCACATTTATGGATCGCCCTCCCAAAGCCTTAACGCCTCATCGTGGCTGAGGGGTGTTCTTGGATGTTGGGCTGCGATGTAGAGCGGGGGGTATTCATCCCCCAGCAAGACCTCTCAAACTGGAAAGAAGTCCGTCGTCTCCATCAGAAAGCCCACAAAGAATAAACCAATACCAGGATCCACCAGCGCTCTGGTATCAAACTAATCGCACGGTGGCAAATCTTCCGCCGATTCACAAGAGCGGCGTGACGACATGGGGCAGAGTTTGGCTGGGCTCACTTCTGGACTCCATGGAACCACAACGGCTAGGCCAGCAATACTGCGGGAAATCGACATAATGCTGGGGCCCGCACAACCTGTGAGGATGGACCACCCAAGCATTCAAGTATTTATAGATCACTAAAGCCAGATCGCACGCAACTCTAGATATTTCCAGCATTGACACTATTTTTAGAAGATTAAAACTCTCTGGTTTAATCAGTCGAGTTCTACGAGAACGAGCTTGCTGCATATTTATGAATAGTGAGGCCGATATGAACTTGGTTGGTTCCAGTAACGAAAGCATGTGGACGCTCCTGTTTGTGTGAGTGAAGGCTCTGATTGGTTGAACATCGTTGACTCTGTTCTTTCGAACAATATTTCACTACTTCACTATTTCACTATTTCACCATTTCATTACTAGTCAGTGTTCTTCTTTCTTTTCTAATAGTACGTAGAATCTATAAGATACTTTGTTTCATCTCACATGTCGATTATTATAAATCACAACAATTTCCACAAACTCACGTATCCGCCGCCTGTCTCAGCAACAACGTTTTGAATGTCGAGGTTGAGACAGTGGTCGAGCTGAACACAAACCCCACAGTGACAATAGAAAGCTGCACACTATTTAGTGTATTGCTTAGAATTGTAAGCTGTTATTGAAAAAAAACACAGGACAGTCTTCCGTACCGCATATGTTATAAGGTGGTCCGTGCGCTCTGGCCTCACGTTGTTAAGCGTAACATCCATATAATGTACCTGAAAAAGCCATCACGAATTTGTGACTGCGTTCAGGGAAACTAATACGTTTTTTTGATATTCTGCACTTTCAATTTGTTCTAATTTCAGTCATTTACTGAGTTAAAGATTTCTTTATTACAAACAAAGCTCTGCATTGTGTTCCTTGTCCTGCTTTGTTCCTTCTAATTGAAATGTGACGGTCCGTCCCATTGGCTTACGCTGTAGAACACTAATAGTTGGCAATTTTGCTCTATTTGTAAGGATTTGCTTCCTTTAGAATTCCTTTTACACCAAGCAGATTTTATTCGAATATTGAAGAGATTCTACTAATGCTGAGCAGTAAATGGTATACGGAAAACTGTGAGAAAGAAGAACTGAACTGACCATGCTCGTAGTCCCAATAACCGCGAACCGTTGAACTGTCAACAGAAGAGAATGAGTCGACCGATCCCAGGTCTTCGTTGCTCCTTCAGCCACGTGTCACCATCAGTTCTGTTCCGTCTCGTCACGACATGACGTTCTTGTCCTCGTCTGCACCTGTCGACACGTGTTCAACAACTAACGTTCAACAACAGCGTTCCAAATATTGATTTCGTTTCTAACGTCAATCCGCTCTCGCTTCTTGGAGGAAATATTTAGTGTACCTTTGCATTTCCCACGACATGGTAAAATGGACAAAGACAAAAGTGTTGTGAAGTCAATAGTCGAGAAATAGTCCAACGCACTCACTGGTCTGTAAAAAGCAGCTGGAATAATTTATTACATGTAATCCTATTTCAACATAAACCCAAAGTCTCATTGATTAATGTCATGGTGTACTTCTGTAGATTGTGACATTGAGTGGTATTAGTCTGTATACGTATTGCTGTATCCTTTATTCTTATACTTTTCTGCTCTTTGTCTCTATTTACAAGTTGTATTTTTGACAACGAACTATTGCAAGGTCTGAAAATGGAGTGAGAATTCCTACCTGGAATTCCCAATTTGCCGTTTTGGTGAATTGTAATTATTCAATGAAATGGTTGCCAATATACTGAGCGAATTCCGTGCCTCTTCCAGAGTGGCAGGTAGCGCGGTTTCTCTGAGCCCTTGTGGAAGAATTGGGCGATTTATGTGTTCCGCCAACGAACACTGCACATGTTATGTTGATCTTCGGAAGAATTTCGAAATCGACATTTTCGAACATTGACTCATTCGACGAAGATGAGTCGTCGACACACTCCTTTGTGCAAACGCTTCAGCAAAATCTACAATCTAGCAGCGCACGAAGGACATCGTACGCATGAGCCTAGAACACGTGCTCGGATGTGAGACAATGCTTTGCTACTTCTTCCGTTAATTTTCTCGAAAAAGTGTTGGCCATGCGGCCCAATTTAGCCTTTTTTACCTTTTAAAAACACGCAACACGTGTAGAGCGAAGGTGTATTCACAAACCGCCACGATAACGAGTGAAAGCGGATGAATCGTACATTAACGGAATTCACGGAATTTATTTGCGTTGAACATTCTAGCTAATATTATCTGAAATATATAACTCTTAGAACCAGCTATAAAATAGGCACGCAATGATGCCGATCTTATCTTCGACACAATGACCACGTCACATGCTGCGAGCATTGATAACTGGTGGATTTCTTGCTTCAGACGCACACATTTCCTCACACCTTCTTATAACAATGCCAGCTGCAGCGTTAGAGTGGTAAATTCTAAAAAAAAAGTTTCATCGGATGACTTAGTCCTTACACAACCCGACAGAGTGCTGTCGTTTAATTATGATGCGATAGACGGTCGAATTCTACAACCGACAGTGAGACTTTGTCACACCTCTTCTGACCGCTTCATTCCGGCTGCAACTGGTGGTGAAACCGCTTTTCTACCTCTTTTCTCGCCCAACGTTTTGGAAGCCGTGGTGAGATTGTTTAATGAAGAGGAAGACGGCTCATCAACAAAACCTCGTCAAAAAATTTTAGAAGCATAGTGGTGAGTGGTAATTGGGATTAATACTTCTGAAGGCAAGGAACTTAACGGAACAGAGTGCAGGAGAAGAAATAGTGCCGTGTGCGTTGCTGTTTTTATTGAGTAGTCCTTGATTGTCCTATAAGTAGATTGTCCCTTGTTGAAGATTGACAATCTTGGCCTTGAGAGCACATAGTTCAACTTTCACACGTTTTAATTTATGAGCTTGTTATTGTTTGTAGGAACACAACATGTTTTATTATTTCGTTTTTTTTCTCATTTTGCTTTACTTCTATCGTTTATTCTATACTATTCTCACAAATTCAAGCCTGATTGCATGTTCGGCATTACTTGCACGTTCTACCTTGACTTACTGGTTAATCGTTTCAATGGTTGCTTACTTTTGTAATACTTTCGCAACTTCTTGGCTCTTTAAAAACTGCGTTTTGTGAAACATTTCGAAAATATCTGTTTCCTGCTATATCCGTTGTTCCGCGCTTTACCAAAGAAAGGCTCTTTGTACTATATGCGAGGTCTACAATTACGGTTTCGGTTTCTAAGAATTGCACAACTAGGATAGCATGTGTTTGCAAACCAATTGACAGAGATACAGGTTTTTCAAATGGTTTTTTAGGGATGCTCTAAGCACTGTGACACGATTGCGTTGGTTTCGTGCTAATATGACGCTTCCAGGTTTTGAAGAAAACGAATTGAACTGAAACGTCAGCCATTGTGTAGCTCTGTGAAAACCATTCACGTCGCTTAATTATGAATATATTGTGAGGCCATACTGAGCACTGGGTAATGGTTGGTATTTCCATCAGTTGCTCAAAGGTCATTTTTAAATTGTACATAGGTGCTTTTTAAAACCAATATTCATCTAACGCGGAATAGATAATCAGTCTTTTACAAACATTAAAATTAAGGACATCAATAGATATCGAAATGGTATGGGCAAATTTTTTATGGGCATCAATATTTTCAAAATGATGTCCGTTAGTATGAATAATAGCGAAAACATTATTATCCAATTTAATCGCCAGGCTCCATGATCTTCAAGATATCTGTCAGATCTTTCCCGTGCTCTCGAAGACTTCATTATTTGCGTTTTCAGAATGAGATATACAACAATGAGCAGCAAAGACATGACATACATGATTTTTTTCTCCCATATCAGACTTTATTTTTTGTTCATGTAATGATAATCTGGGTGTTATGATAGTGTTAGTGGGGGGGGATGGGGTAGAACACTGGTAGTGATGCCGATCATCACAAGCACGGCACTGGTTCGATTCCGCTCCGCGCCAACCTAGCCCCATCATTCCGGGGTCGGAAAATTGGTACCAAACTTGTCTGGGAGAAGTGCACACTCTACAATTCAGCTGGAGACGCTCTAGTCCGGCTATCCCAGGGCTCCACGGAGAATAGACCTGAGCGGCGTTCAACGAAATTCATAATTAAAGGAAAATCCTCAAGCAGCAGCCGAAGCCACACGTAAAAAGTTGGTTGGAAGACTTTCTTGGATGATGAATGCGAGGAATTGAATGGAATTCGAAAAGTGCTGGTATCTACAGAGTACATGTGAAATATCGATCGTGTAAAAAAAAATTATCATATCAACAATCCTTTAGAAAATGTACACTCAACCGACACAAATAAGATACTGACACACTCCCTTGCGCATGCGAAACGGCAACATGTACAGTTTAACAGCGAACGAGAAACGTGGTACGAGTGCGGCTAGACCATATACTCGGAGGCAAGGCAAGCTCTGGCTACTTCGTCCCCCTAAGTCTCTCAAAAAAATGCTCTTTGTATGCATGGTCTGGTCTCGTCATATTTTATTTGCCTCTGCAAGGCTTCAAAAAAAATCTTTACCGCCCTAGTGTATCCTATTCACATTTTAGAAGTCTTTTTGAGATCAAAAACACAATAGCAGAGGTAGAAAGGCATCTGATGAAGACGTAAGCATTAGAGACAAGTAATATTGGCAGCCTGCTACTCACCATGCTACGTTTTTGCATCACTAGGGGGAGGATATGGAGTTGATAAAAAAAAGCTCTCGACGTTGATCTATACCTGAGAAATGCGCCATGCATTCGACTTCATTAAGCACTGAAGGTGGAACAATAGCGTGCATGATGTGTGGGATACCCTGTGCATATATATAGACGAATTCATCTATGTGTGGAACAGTGCGCCTGCGCACAGGCGAATTGTATCCAGTAAGACATTATGGCCAAGGATTAACCAGTGTGAGAATGTATCATCCATCTAACGCTCTTCACTTTATGTGGAGATGAGGCAGTTCTACAAAGGATAAAAAATTTAACAAAGTTGTCTCTGGCAACTTCATTCAAACAGGTGTTTCCAAGGCAAGCTTTAAAAAAAGTCAAATTTGGAGTTTACAGTTGTGAGCAATTATACTCACAGCATCCCATAATTCCACCATTATTCTCCTCGATGCGGGATATGGAAATTTTCCATTGGAGAACAGTGCAACGTAGTTCACAACATAGTACTTAATCAAAGAGTTAACGTAACCAACAGACTTACAATAGAGAATTTATAAGAGCTTTTTCACCAATTCATACATCCTTCTCGTAACAATCGAGCAATTTCGTTAGCCACTGCAATGCGGCTGTAAACAGCTTTGGTTGTGTGGTAAACAAATAGTGTAGATAGAATCAGGATAGTGAAGAAATGAAATAAATGAGAAAAAGTGCTGGAGCTACACAACTCGTGACGACGGGTCATTCAAGTGTTCAAAAAAAGACAGTGCAAGGTTTGTTTCAAAAGCTTCGTGATACGGTTGAAAGTCTTGGAGATATTAATGCTCGAAGTCGTCCCAATATGTTTGACGATGGTCATTTCATAAATGTAATTTTATAAGGGATGAATCTAGAAAGGACCTATGCTGTGTAGGGGATTAGCAGGTCGTTCACGGTTCTGCCAAAACAAAAATCGAAGTCTTTCGAGTTGCCAGGATCGACTTTCTGTTAACCTCGGCATTGGAATATGAATGCGTCGTTTTCTTGTCCAGCAATCGCGAGGCTGTTAAACAGCATACATTTACTTCCATAGAAAAACACAATACAATACAACAGAGATCTGACGTTTCGGCAGTATCGTCTTCTTCAGAGCCTGGAAGGGTATACTGATATACAATTTACTAGGCCAAACGCTTCAATAACACTTACAAAAAGACGAAAAACTCTATGGTAATTACATGGTCAACAGCTTCTCGAAAAAAACTCACTCTTTTTTTCGTGCCTTCCAACGAGGAAGATTAGAACAGCTGATTATAGTCGCATAAAGTTGATGACTGCACCATCCCACATCAGAAATTGATGCGAACACACGGGGTCAGGCCGCGTAAGACCTCTGGGCATTCATCCCTGCTATTCATTGTAGGGTTTTTTGGCATTTATCCAAAAAAGCCTCAAGAAGTTTTTCGCGCTGGTGTTTTAGTCTCCTGCGAAAGGATATTGACTTTTACTTCAACATCGTCCCCGCTATGCTTTTGTATCCTATGCGTGCCTAGTGGGGTAGTCTGTCTTAGTTCTCGTTGGCCATCTAGGTGCTCTTTTATACGGATACACAAAGGTCTGCCCGTTTCGCCAATATATTCATCTCCGCAATTACTACAAGAGATCAGGTATATCGTACCTGAACTCATGCAATCACCGCCCTTGCCGTAAGGGGCAAATTACGCAATTTGTTGTTTCACATAGACGGTCATACAGGTGGTTACGAACTAACTGACGACGTAGAGTAGCCGGTTGATTTAAGTGTGACGCAGTGCTTTTTCCTGCGACGCTTTGTTGTTTTTCCCAATCTTGCGACCATTAAACATTACATACAAACAAACATACACTGATGATGACACCTCATTTTGTGTGGCTGACGAATGGGATAACGGTTAATGACGACAGCACACGCAATGAGTCGTATGTGGGTCATGCTGGTAAAAAATGCTGCTAAAATGACTCCTTCCTCTCTGCTGCAATTTCACCTAGCAAGAGGTTTGTTATTATTGTTACTACTATTATTGTTGTTGATTGTTATCGTTATCGTCGTTATCAAAGGACAAAAGATTAAGCTTTCGACGTCGATCAACCCCTGAGGGATGCGCCATTCATTCGACTTCATTAAGCATCGTTGGAGATGATTGAAGGCATATCTGGCTTTATTTGCGGTGGCATACCGATGTATCGAGCCAGTGCTGATATCCTCCAAGGCAAGTGTGGTACGAATGCGCCGACCCCGGAGGGATGGAGGGCTTGGTAAGCCTGGGGCGTGGGGATCGATCCCATGTGTATTGCAGAGCGCCTCCGATCACTGCGCTACACGCGCCGCCATTATAATCATTATTATTACTTATTATTATTATACTTCATGTTTGTTGTTCGCACCCATCAATGGTTTCTCGTGCTTTTGCAAACATCATTATAACAATAATAATAATAATAATAATAATAATAATAATAATAATAATAATAATAATAATAATAATAATAATAATAATAATAATAATGATAATAACAAACAATTATAACAATAACTCATTATTTAAATAATAATAAATTATTGTTATAATTGCTTATTATTATTGCTATTATTATTTACACGTCTCATCCTTCACATCTACTCTGCAGATGGCAGCACTCTTGCGTTGTATTCACTTCCTCGCGTTCATCATAGACTAAGGTCTTCCAACTTTTTTGCACGTGGTTTGGCAGCTGCGTGAGGATTTTCCTTTCGTCTTTAATCTCTTGAATGCTGGTCGAGTCGGTTCTCTTCGGGGACTCAACATAGGGAGCTAGACAATTCTTCAGATGCTATGGCTCTCGAGCTGCTAGAATACTAACAAAGCAGGTGAATCAGCCGATGCATCTACAATTTTTTGTTTAGAATATATCAATAATTGCCGTATGAAAAGTAGATAATGAATATACACACCGTAAAGATTGTAGAATTTTAATAGTTGTAATCCTATGTAAATTCTGCGTGAAAAGGCGCATTGCAGAGTTTGTAGGTTGTGATTACTACAGTCTCAGCCTAACTGGGTTCACTGCCGGTTTGGGCTACCCAGATCAATTCCGCTGACGGATGATTGCTGATGGCAGTGATCGATAGAACTAGCTGAGAGACATGCGAAACGAAAGGCTCGCATGGTGTGGTGGTGAACGCGTTAACTAGAGCGTTCGTTCCCCACCGCAGAAACCTGCGGCCTGGAGTTTTGCAAATATCTCAGCATCATAGAAGTTATATTTCGCAACATACCCTGCTATTAAAAAAGAGTAGGCGGTAAATAAAGAGGTTAAGATTGTGATTACTACAGTTAAAGTGTGTAAAGGCTCGCTGCAGTCCTACCAAGCCTCTTATTGCTCCGGAATTGAGAAGTTGGTACCAAAATTGTCCGAGACACTCTGATTCCCTGCAGCACACCTGGCAACGCCCCTATCACGGCTGTCTCAGCATTCTGTGGAGTCGTCTAGACTAGCATTCACCGACATTCGTGGCGAACATGAAAAAATCCTCAATTAGCAGCTGAAGGTACACGCAAAATAGGTTCGATGACATTCGTGGATGGTGTGTGCAAGAAAACGAATCGAATGCAAGAAGTGCTGTGATCCATCCACAAAGTGTGATACATGTGATTTAGAATCTTGTAATAATAGAGGGTAAAAAGTGCAAACAATGTAAAATTGTTGTGAGTAAAAGTGTTGATTGGAGAGATTGCTGGTTGAGAATTGAACGCTTTTGAATACAACGTTTAAAGCAATAGTGAAAGATGATGAGAACAAAAGTTGAAAAACTATGATGTTTGCAAAAGCACGAGAAACAATTGATGAATGCGAACAACAAACACGAAGTCTCCTTAGTGACGTCTCGTCCTACAAAATCTATGAAGTGTCTTAAGTTGCGAATTTTGTTTTCAAGTACAACAGACATGCCAGTGCCCGATGCGGAATCCAAATGTGAGGAATAAATTTGTCAAAAAAAAATTTGTGGCAAATTAACAGGTGTAGCATAGAGCTTTTCTCGACCAATGCCCACCACAACTCCTGTGCCCGATAAGCTACCGAATATTCACAAAAAGTTCATCAACAACATCTATTTCAATGTGGTTCCATGCCGATTTGGGCTACCCAGATCAGTTCCATTAGCGGGTGATTGTAGATGGCAATGGCCGATAGAATTAGCTAAGAGACAAGCCAATGCTACAGAATATGCCTGGGGAAATGACGCTCTCTGCAATACACGTGGAAAAGCTCTAGCTAGGGTATCTCGGGACTCCACGGATAATCGACTCATCCAGCGTATCACTCATCTCAGCGACGTGCAACATGGAGGGAAAAATCCTCCAGCAGCAACCGGATACATGTGTAAGAATTTAGAAGACCCTCGTAGGTAATAAGATGCGAAGAAATAAATTGAATTCGAGAAGTTCTGGCAACCGTACGATAGAAAACAAAGACGGTTCGTAGTATTTGACCATTCATAATGCGTTTGCAAATTTCGTACACAAATAACAAACTATCAAGCATACCATTGCTTCAAAGTGAGTCATGAAAAGGATTAAAACGACAGCACTCTGATCTCTCGGCGCTGATCAATCCCTAACTGATGCGCCATGCATTCGACTTCATTAAGCATCGTTTAGAGGGGATTGAATGCATTTCTGGCCATTACAATGACTCCCGGTGGCCTACCGATGTATCGAGCTAGTGCTGCTATCCTCCTAGACAAGTCTGGTACCAATTTGCTGACCCTGGAGGGATGAAAGGGTTGGTAGGCCATGGGCTCGGGGATTAATTCCACGTGTGTGTGACAGGGCGCCTCCGACCACTGCGCCTCACGCGCTCGAAGTGAAACATAGTGGATGATATTCTCAAGACCGGCTTTCTAAAAACCTCGCTATTTATTGAATTCACTTGTCTTCTTCAATGGGCAAATGCGAGGTTGGTATTATAGAACTTATTAAAATACAGTAGCTGACGTTTCGGCGATTTCACGTTATTCAGAGCCTGGAAAGGTCGAATTGGCGAGCAGTCTATTCGGCTATACACTTTCATAACCTTAGCACGTAGGATTTAGCACTTAAATTTTCATTCGTATGACAAGCAGCTTCATTTACACACCCTCCACTTTAGCCGTTGTAAGTGTTCCAGTGGAATGGTGGGGAGCAATCGCACAGTGTAATACAAGTGCGAAGAATGGGTCTGCGTCAGGTCACAGAATCGGCCTGAGGTATGGCGCGAGGTCACGCGTGTTAACAAGACTCTCCGCCTTGTGGATCATTTTCAAATTTTTAGAACTAACCCATAACGCTTCAAGTGTTTCACTGGCTGGTCTATTGGATTCCTGTGCGAGGATAGTGACTTCGACTTCAAAACCCTCTCCGTTACGTTTCTGTGACTATGTGCGCTTAGTGCAGTATTTGGTTTAAATTTAAATTTACCAACTAAGTGTTCTTTTAAGCGGGCGCGGAGCATCCTCCTCGTTTCAGTAACGTATTAATACCTACGTACTTTACAATAGATTAGGTGCACCCCATCCGAACTCATGCAATCACCATCTCTACCGCTAGGGCACATTATGCAATTTTTCATTGTACACAGACGGTCGTGTAAGCTGTTATGAACCAGCTAGCGTCTTACAATGTCCGGTGGTATTCTTATCATTCTTACTAAATTCTGTAGACTGGCCTTCTTAAGCAACGTATAAAGGGCACGATGAACTGGGCATTATTTTCGCTAGAATTATGGTTTAGGAGTGTGGTTCCTCCTCTCTGCCTATAACATGGAGCTGCGGTTTCGTAGCAATTCTAAATGGTTATTTGCAGCGCCAATTTCGAGAGTTCTTCCTTCTGCTCTCTACGTGTTCACACGCTGGTTCCAGTAACATAATTCTTAGAGGCGCCCTTTTGGTGTGTGAGTGGTGAGAGGGTGAAAGGGAGAGGTATGGACCACTATGTCCTTACTACTTGGTTTTCGATATCATTTTCTAATGTAGCTGTCCGTTTTCGGATACGTTAATTTGGATGTCCGAAACCTTTTCTTTCGGTTTCTCTCTGGTGAATTTTATGTACTCCGACTGTTCTTTCACTAAGTCAAAGCATCTGTCCACCTCCTTTTGTGTGGAGCAGATGACAAAACAATCACCTATATACCTACAGCAGAGTAATGGTCGGTAATCGACAACTGGTGCTTCTACATTAAACACAAAAACATTGAGAAGGGTTGGTGCCAGTCGCTGTCCATTGCCAACCTTCTAATTTGTGCGTTATATATCCCGTACCATCTGTACAATGAGCAGTTTAGGCTCACCTTTAGGGGAAACATGAGCTCCTGAATCGAGAAGTCGTACATTTTCATTACTCCTCATGTTCAACGAGAAGCTCGCGGATGGTTTGCATTGCAGAGGCATTCGACACGTTAGTGTAGGGGGGTCGCAACGTCGAAGGTCTCCATAACGTATGCGTTGTTAGAGGGGGGCGTTACGGTGGGTATTCGTGAGACGGGACGGTATGTGCTTAAGCAACTGGATGACAGTTACGTTCATATACCTTTTTATGTAGAGCTTACTTTTTCAAAAAATAGTAGATGATAGTTTTTATACGAAATTGAAGGAAACAAATATCTCTAAGCGATCCAGCCATGTGTATCTAAGTGCAAAAGCCAATTTGATTAACGATTTCGCATCAGGATTGAGCAAAAAATAAGTCAGCAGCTTGGGGGTGCCTTCTAAGAGCATCAAGGATGTAGTGAGGAGGACTAGGAGCACGCCATTCCCTTACCTCAATATTCTTCCTGACCTACGAGCGCATCGGAAACCTCGTCTCTACTTAAGCAAAATGAAAACCACTCTCGTTGTAGAACGCGCTGTTTTATAGGACGATGTCGATATCGTGTATCATGTAACTGAGAGAGAATAAGGATCAATTGGAAAAGGTACGACATGGCAAAATAACCTGCCTTTATTTCTCGACTTCACATGTAAGACGTTAATGAGATTTAAAAATGAAAAAATATGGTGTGTCTGAACTATGAGAAGGCTGCAAATGTTGACCTTTGCTCAGAATCTCTTGCTCTTCTTTTAAGAAAAGAAAATCATCTTTCTTTTGATTAGCAAGTGATGGTGATTAAAAGTGGGTTCTATACAAAAAGGCAGAGGTCTAACATTATAACCGGTATCTTACCGAATCCTATTGAGTCACTGGAGTGGTTACGAAAACTACGGGAACATTGGAGGTTTACGATCAGGGTTTGACCTTCTGCAGTCACGATGATTCGCTCCAGTTCTACTAAGCCATGAAATTATTACATTATGAAATAACTGTAATTAAATCAGTAAAGTGTTTCGTAGAGTTCGTTACCAGCTCGATCGCATGTCTTAAAATTTAACCTTCAGGAGGTGGTTAATCCGGCCAACAGAATCCCTTCTCCACCAATATATCCCTCGCCATTTTCACTCCAAATGTGAACATTTTTCAATGTTATCTCTTGTTGTAAAGGGAAATATTGAGTAGGAAGCCAATTATTTATAATGGCTTCGAAGGATTCGTCAGGATCAGTTATTCAGGCTATCTTAAACACCAACTTTCGTTAGACCTCGCTAAGAATGACAAGCAATTATCTACTGATAAAAAGTGTAGCCTTTCGTCATTTCACCTCTAATCGAGCATATTCACTACGAGTCGGAGCACTGCATTTGAACTCAGTCGTTGAAGATCCGAATTTTCTTCTAGCGCCTTTGACGTGTTCCACAATATCGGATTTACCAGTAACTCACGAGATTTTTTCAGTTTTGGCCATTCAGGCGCAATACAATGAGCGCAATTTGATCTCAAATATCAAGGATATATGAGGTGTGTACCTAAAAATCGACCACGTACCGTGATGAATACTCCAACACAATAGACGAATTTTCAAACGGGGGCTTCCACTGTAGACTACTGGTGAAAACAAGCTTTGTACTTTTTTTCAATGCATACATTTATTTGTGTTACGGAGTGAATAGCCGATTATATTTATGCATATCCTATATGTTTATATGAATTAATATTCAAGAGCACATGGTTTCACCTTAGCCGCTTCAACAATAGGAAATCAATGGCTTATTCGCTCTAGCAATTCTGCGTGGCAAAATGGTTTGCGGAAGTCCCATACTGGCAGCGACGCTTTTTACATGTCGGATTTGTTCATCTTAAAGTTCCCAGAAAACGAAGTGGAAGCTTGTCGAGAAGTTTCAACCATACAGTGTTTTCAAACAATCTGGTTTCTCAGGCAAAGACATAAGGAATAGTGCGGGAGAGAGCCTATGAAGACTTCATACACTTTTACGTTGATGGATATGTTGAGGAAAGAGTGTGTTCCTAACCACTGTGTCCATAGAATTTCCAAATATACCTTTTGCTCAAGTAATTGGCTATTTGAAGTGAATGTACGCACTTTAGAAATAGCACATGCACATTTATTGTTTCGGTTTATCAAGTACTTCAGTCAATTCTTTCCGGCCATCTTTCACCAGTGGCCATATCCACGATATCCTCCTCGCGATCTTACTTCTCCAAAACCGCGAGCACGGATCAAAGAATCGCCATAGTTAGCATCAGCAATCACTCCTAAGAACTGTGCTTTAAACCTGTTAAAAAAAGCGAAAGAAAGAATATGAGGAAAAAAATAAGCAAGGAAATGAGAGCTTGACTCACATGCGTATTTCCATGTACTGTAACAGAATATAATATTTGAACGTGCAAACATCTTTTATTACGTAAGCGAGTCTGATCTTTTAAAGAAGATAATTGGACAAAAGAAAAAACGTGGACGGGGAAGATCCGTCGAAATTTGGGAAGCGTTCCTCATTGATGACAAAATGGCTGGCTAAACTGAGTCTTCTCGGGCAGGAAGCCTATGAATGTCACATCGAAGTCCGGAAATCGCTGTCTTATATTTAATAACGAGGCTTTCATGGTAAAAAGGGTTCGGCGTTTGCATTATTTCCACATCACTAGGTAACTAGATCACACGAGTCGTCATCAATTTTGAAATAGTTTCCCAACTGTTTGTGTGGTTTGCAGGACTTTTAACACAGATTTCGTTAGAATTTCTCAAGACGACACAGAGTAGTTCCACTCTCACCAACTGCATGTCTTTCGTTATTTTTCACCCTTCGAATTGATAAGCAAAGGTTTTACTATGATTCTGGCAGTTTGGCATAGTTAAAAGTTTAGTAAAAAAAAAGTTGCATCTTCTCACCGTGAAGTGGCCTCCCATGGCCACCTCTAAATGAGGAAGCACCAGCTAGTAGACAGATGAACAGAAGAATAGAGAAGAAAAGTTGCATTTAATCTGTAAGTGTTTCTAAAGCTGCTGAAGTAGCACTCTATTATGGATTGTTGCAAATAGGCTGAATACTAACCTGTGTAGCGATGTGAATGAGAATGCGTGCTGAATGGCTAAGTTGTCACGCCTCCTTTGCGGGAAAATCCGAAGGGGGGTTAAAGCATGCTAAATCTCTCACGTGATTTTTTGCAGCTCATTTTCTCGTTTAAAATGCAACACCCATAATGAGTATTTTTATGCATGATGAGGCAAAATGGATGAATTGCGTTGCATCCTACGCATTTCATTTATGGCGTTCTACTTTGCTACAAAAAGCTTTCTCACTGGACTTTTTTCTATCGATTCGATAGTTGAACAACTGAGTGAGGTCCATCGCTCAACTTGAAAAACTATCTGGTTTACTTGTCAAGTTGCAAAAATCATTTTTCGGAATGGTTAATTTTTTGGCGAGAAGCTTTTGCTCTCCAAGAACGTACGCATCACATAAAGTGTTGCTAGTGAGGAGGATACAGCGATTGTGAATTTAAACACTTGGAGATGTCATCCGCTACCATGAGATGATAGGTTATTGAGGAGACTTCTTCAGAGTGCTCGTTGGTCAGAGTGTTTCAACACAGTTTGATTTTAGAAAAAAAGTTATCGTATATTTTCTCCAGAACCTTTTTCCTGATGTGTTAAGCGCAATACTTACTTACTTGATACTAGAACGGCCCGTCCTCTGTGGTTGTGCGGACCCCAGCATAACCTCAATTTTTGAGGGATTTGCTGGTTAAGCCATTGTGGTTCCCTGGAATCCCGAGGTTAGCCTGGCCAAAGTCTGCCCTAAGTCTTTACCACCACGGGCAGTCGCAGCCCTTGTGGATCACGGGGAGATTTGTCACCATGCAACTTTGATACTAGGCCGATGGTGGATCCCTGGTATTGGTTTACTCTTAGCTAGTCTTCCTAATGGAAACGCCGGACTCCTTCTCAGCTTGGGAGACCCTACCAGAAGATGAATCCCCCTATTGTACATCGCAGTTAGGCACCCAGGAACACCTCCCAGCCACGATGAGGCGGTAAACCTTCGGGAGGAACGCAATACTTAAAAACGTTTATTTTGCAATACTCATATTATGCATACGTATAATTTAGAATAACTAAATAGGATTTTCATTGTACGGTTTCAGGATTATGGAATGTGCTTGGTGGAAGTCACTATGTTGAAGCAGACCACCACCATGGACGACCATTGCCTGAGTGGGAAACGAATGAGAAATGTGCTAAGCCCACACTACTGCTGCCCATTGCCTATACAAGTGTCCGAATAAATAAATAAGTATCTACACGCACTTTACAAACCGACTCTTGCTCAACCTGAGCCCATCAATATAATTTGTCATTTTGTACTGCTTACAATTTACACTAGACTGGTATGATTTTTTTAATCCGGCTGGATTTTCGACTCTTCGTATTCTTCAGAGTGTGAATATTTAAGTCAGTTTCAACAGCTGTTCTTCGCTGCATTATTCGTTTTCGCATATGTATCGAGTCGAATCTTCTGGTGTGGCTCATCGCTCAAGCACTTTCGCATATTCAAAACACTGTTCCGAAGATATTCCTTACAAGCGCACTCTTTTGTACTAAGTGTGATGACAAAGGTTATGAAACGTGCCTTTGTTACTTGGCCTTCGGTACCACTTGGTGATTTGGCCGTTTTGGATAAGTTGATTTGAATGCTCAAAAAAACGAAACCAGTTTCCTTCCGTATCTTTTGGATAAAATATACGTACTCTAACTGCTCGCCCTACAGTTTAAACATTTGAGCAACTTAAACAATCTAACAATTTAAAATTTTTGTGCATCTCCTTCATCTCATTCTCTGGGCAGATGATGATACGAGCGCCGTTGCATCGACAGTACAGTAGTGACCGAAGATCAAGCACCAGTGTTTCTGTAAAATTGCGTCTTCTTCTTGAACAGACACGAGGTTGTAATGACAAAATATATTCAATACTAGCAAACGTTTCGGCGGTTTCCCGCTTTTCAAAACTGGAAAGACAGAACTGACAATTCTTTATATTCTTGTTGAGCAAAAACGAGGTGTTATTAATTCTTTATTTACGCACAAACTGAGGTTTGGCTGGATTTCTCTTTCCTCAGAGCCTGGAAAGGTCAAGTTCACCGCAATTTACCCAGCCAAACACCTCTGTAACCAAACAGAGAAAGCACTAAGGCAAAATTTCAACCACACTGAACACAGAACACTTCTATGCACACTCACTGCTTTCTATGAGTCTTCGACTGAAAATGTCACGTGAAGACCAACCGCACAGAGTTCAAACAGACTAAACTGGCACGTCTCTACTCAGCCAAACACTTTCATAACCCAGGCAGGAAAAAAAACTAAATGCATAGATTTTGTTTTCAAATATGTAAATTTTACTCGCATTTAAACAGTTTTTTACACTCACCGTTTTGCTCCTTATAAGTAGCCTAGTTATTGTTGAAGACCAGCCTCACTTAGTTTTACATGGCTAAGAAATGTTCCTGGCATACAGGTCAAAAAAACTTTGGTTTTTAGAGTTTATCCACAGCATTCCAAGGCTTTTACGTATTGATGTTGTGGACTGCCGTGCGAGCATAATGACCTTTAAAAATATTTTCCCGTTACATCTTTGTTTTTCTTTGCTTGCCTAGTGGAATATTTCGCTTCACTTAATGTTTCCCAACGAGATCTTCTTTTATAGACGCGCATAGTGGTGTACCTGTGTAGTGTACGTATCCGTCACCACAAGCTTTAGAAGAGGTCATGTACACCGTGCCTGAACTCATGCGATCATCATCTTTATACTGTTAGAGTATATAATGTTGTTTTTCATTGTGCATAGACAGTCATACAGGCGGTTATGAACTAGCTAGCATCTGAGAATGTTAGGGGGATATTTTAATCACTTCTACCGAATTCTCTGGACTGGCTCCTTTTTAAGCATTGTTTCATAGGTATCCTTACTTAGTTAGTGCTGAAGGGCAAAATAAATTAACCTCATTCTCTCCAGAGTTACCCCCTTGCGGGAGGGGGCGTGGTTTTTCCTCTAGGCCTATACCGAGTGGCTACAGTCCGTTATAATTGGAAATGGCTATTTACCTCTCCAAGTTCAGAAATTCCTCCCTCTGGTCTCTTACTGTACTGGCACTGATATCTTTTCAGAAATATTTTGTTCACTAGCATGTGTTTTGTGTGTGATGGGTGAGAGAAGAGGCAATGAACCACCATGTTTTCATTGCTTGGCTTTCGGTACCGCCTTGTATTGTAGGCGCTATTAGCATTGCTTCATAAGTATCCTTACTTAGTTAGTGCTGAAGGGCAAAATAGATGAACCTCGCTATGATAGGTTAGCCAGAACTTTCAGAAATGGAAGCCAATTTTCTTTGTTTTTTCTTGGGTGGATTTTATGTACTTTGATTATTGTTTCAGTAACCGAAAAAAATTTGTTCATCTACTGTTGTGTTGAGCAAATGGTAAAACAGTCGCCGATATAACTTCAGCAGAGTAGTGGCCGAAGACCGAGTACAGGGGTTTCAACTTCAGACATGAACGCAATGGCAAATGGCGCCACTGACTGTCCCATTGTCATCCCTCTAATTTTTTGCGTAATATTTCTCATATCATCCAAAGATTAGGAAGTTTAAGCACTCCTTTAAGAGAACTTTCTTTGCGGAATTCCTGCCGTACAAAGCTGGAGTTTTGTTGTGGCCCGCCAACCACAACACAGATGATTAACATTTTTTATGAGATTTCTGTCTTATGTCTAGAGTGCCTCCACATATGGACTCATTGCTTATGAATCATATAACTGTGGCGATATAGCATTGTATAACTGGAAAGTCATTGTCCTGTCTCTGTATATAAACCCGGTCGGAATCATTGCAAGCAGAGCTCCAATCGTTTCTATAAGGCTCATCCATGTCACTCAGCTGCTTCCTCTTTCATTGTAGCCTATGTTCTAGTTGAAATAAACCTATCATAAAGCAGTCGCACTTCACACTAACTACAGTGAGCAATGTCACTGCGGATCACAAAAAGGGTTGCACGCTCCTAAATCGTCGAGCCATACGTGTTTTTTCGTGTTGTACAGGGAATTCGAGAATGGCTTGGAATGCGGAGTCATTCGACACGTTTGACATAGTATAATCTTTGACGTAAATCTTTAGCCTAAACCTAGCCAGCCTTCATGATAGTGCATTTCGTACAGCCACCAAATGGGAACTGGGGATTCGAGAATCCACAGCTAATTGAGGTTCGTGTCGACGGAATACTCTCATGTTCAATAATCGGAGGATCACCTTTAGAGAAGAATAATGGATAGTTCAGTGTTGAATTGGTATTTTCCTAAGTCGAATGCTGAAGCAATCTTAAGAGAGGATTCGGAAATCTACTGAATAAGCCGCACATACCAGCTTCGATACAAAAAAAACGTCGTTTACGAATATTCTAAGCGTGAAACTAAGGTCGATAACGTACCAGAAAGCCGAAGCGTCACCGCGTAAATAGGAATGACTGTCTCTGAGGGTGTGCGCTCGCTACTAAAATTGGGTTCAAGTTTCTCATCAGCACACCATATTTTTAAGGAAGTCTTGCGCAGGCTCGCATACAGGCTGCATGAGCTTCAAGGGTTGACTCCGTTACAAAGCCGGCTTGGAGATGTTGAACAACAATGAAAAACAACAAATGTAGGCAATACCACCGTCTCCCTTTTCCTCAAGCCTTCTTCAGACAGCGAAATTCCAACGACGAACTGAACATCAAATTTCGTGTTTTTTATACAGAACTTCAAATTCTTTTGCCACTATCGGGAGAGAAGGTTTAGTTCCAACTTTACATTATACGATTGGTTTGGTGGACTAATAAACTAAAAATGCATTCGCCTATGAACCATAATAATGCTGAGGAAATTTGCAGAACTCACACCCTAGTCCAAATTCGAACCTGTGATCAGTCTTTGCAGATGCTCACGTCTAACCCACTGCACTACCAAGGCCATTGCTCTGTTGAAGTCTGAGTTTTCCAAATATCTAGCATCACTGTGGTTGTATTTAACACGATACTTTGTCATGAAAAAGTATTAGGCAGTAAATAAAAAGTTGTACATTGTAATTTCGACTGCAGCTTCAGCTTAACTACGCTCAACTCCGATTTATGCCCACCAGACCATTTCTGTTGAGCGTTACTCAAATGAGCACAAGAATATTTGCAGAAACAGGTTAAACGGAATAGGTTGCTACTCATGTGGAATAACTGTATCTGCTCATCAAGATTCATGTGGGGGTAGACAGATCACCCGTTAACCGTAAAGAAGCAGTTGCTTAGAACGTATTTCTAATTTTTCTCATGAAAAATCTTCGTGGTGTGCCTTCTTAAGACGGATACAGAATGAGTGTTAAGCTTTCTCATTTTTTGAAAATGGGAGAAATCATCGAGTTGAGAGTAGAACGGCAAATTTAGAAAAATAAGATTTAACTAATTCTTGGAATTTGTTTTTTGAACAAAAAAGCAGGCCAACTTGCCGGTGTGCCAGCCCATCCGATAGCTCTTCTTACATTTCTGTAATCCTTCGTTGCAAAGTGGCAAAAACTTTTCTGGATCACTGTTGTGAAGAATTCGCAAATTGAAACCACGAGAATGTGCTTGCCCAGCTGTGAGGTGCTCTAGTAAATTAAACGAGATAGCTAACAATCGATAAAGCACACTATCTGGACGAGTCCGACGTTTGGGCGGAACAACAACCGATCCAAGGCGAACAAATCCCGCGATTTCAGTAGAACAATAATAATCTTGATAAAAAATAGTAGATCTAGAGAAAAAATGTAAAAGATCGTTGTTGTTCTTAATGGACACCTCAAAATACAAGTGCCAACTCATCCTCTTGGCGAACACTGACCTCCTTTACTTTACACTTTAAGTATTTTATCTCCCTCAATTTTCTTCTACTCAACTGATCATTATGATGCCGAACTCTTTTTCAATAAATTCTCACTCGAGGTTGAGACCACTTACATTTGCTGACGGAATTCAAATAGAGGTATTTGGTTTAAAAAAATCCACCTTCCTTGTACGGCTGTAAGGTACGGCTTCAATGTACATAACTTATCGACCTCTTCAGTGAGTTACAGTGCAGTTCCTCGTCAGTGTGCGCTATCCAGGAATATGACAAATCGGCGATTTAGGGAAATCAGGTTTGCATCATTTAGCTCGCAATGTATAGCCAAGACGTTGAAACTAACATGGACGAAAGCTCATTAGTCCTTTCATTCACGTATTTCTTATCAAAACCCTTTAATTGTTTAATATTTTTCAGGCACTTGTTTACTGGCGTTTATGGATTCAGGCTTGCTAAGCAAAGCGCGATTCAGTTTTAGTTGAACTGATAGAAATGTGCATGTATCTTCCTGGCACATTGCAGAATAATTCTAGGGGCCGACTTTCCATTATCTTTGACATTAACCAACAGGACAATGTGTTTTTGATAAGCATGCACAAGGTTGCCAATCTAATAGAGAAGGTGCAGTCCGTGTGAAACGTTCATCACTGTGGAATGAATATTGCTTTATCAATTTCGTGTCTGCTTATCAAGAATCTATGAATTCACCTTCAAACCGACACTCATTTAACCACGGTAGTGAGATAATCAACATATTTTTTAATTTGTTGAGCTTACACGAGGTTGATAAATTTGTTTATTTCGGCTAACGTTTCGACGTCTTCTTCATCAGAGCCGGTGATCCGCGTCGATGGTCTATAGTTGTTCATTACCTTGATGTGGCGTCTTTGTTGTCGTACCGAGACCGGATCTTCTTCAGTGAACACCGTACAAAAGGAATTTAAAAAAATATAAATTTCTATTTATCTTCGCCTTTTTATTACAGTCTATTTATCTGCGTCGAAATGAATTTAAAAATTGCGAAACAATGTACAAGTTTTCCCGCAAATGTGACGTTTTGCAGTGCTTCAGTCGTTTTTTGCAACACATTGCACGAGAAGGGTTACCTGCACGATATCAGCAACTACCGTCCAATTTTTCTTACTGTCCGTCCCCTACCAACTCTTCACTCAAGTTGTCCTAAACAAGATTAACAGTACACTGGACGAAGGGACAGCCATGTGAGCAAGCAGGGTTTTGAGAAGTATTCAGGACGGTTGATCGCATCCACAAAAAAAGAGATCTTATTGAAGTATCAGCGAAAATACCGGAGATCGCCTTATCTCACTTTCATCAATTTAGAGAGACTCGACTCGGTTGAGATAGAGGGGGGCCTTGGAAGTACTGCACAACTAGGGATTACCTACGTAGTTCATAAACATTCCCTCGTGAACGGTATAGAAATTTCACAACCAAGGTATAACCATAATACAATGATATTAAAATTGACCTCAAAATAGGGGTTATGCAAAGTGATACCATCTCTCCCTCCGGAATCTCATGCTAATATCTGAACATGAAAACATAGCAGTGAAAATCGATTGTGGACAGTCAAATCACCTTCGCTTTGCTAACGACATCGTTCTTATAACAACAAACATTAGCCAAGCGGAACGAATGCTTACCGACTTTGATCAAGCTTTTGGAAAAAAATTAGTACTCGACTAAATCTCTCAAAAACGATCTCTATGAGGGACTAATTGGTTACCTATATCCCATTCGCGCTCAGCGGAATCAGTATCTCCGAGTGCTCTAGCTACGTCAATCTAGGTCGGGAAATCAACATGATGAACGACTTAGCTCCAGAGCTGATCAGGAGGAAACGTGCGGCTTTGGGGAGCTTTTCAAGAGCATCGAGGATGCAGTGAAGAGAACATGGAACGCCCGAATTCGTTCCCACCTTTCGAGCCCATAATTTTTCTTTCCTTAACTAATCTATCAGGAATCCTGGTCACTGAGCAAGTAGGATGAAACTTAACTCAGCGTTATTGAACAAGCAGTCAAATGGATGATACTAGGAGTATCCCATAATACACAGGTGAGGTGAAGGACCCGAAGCTACGATTGCATCAACGATGGGAAATCAAATCCGCCTTTCTATACCCCGTACTTTCGAAGATAACGTGGTCCGAACGCTTAATTCGTATGAACAACAGCCTATGAACAAGAACCGTTAGTGACTAGGTTCCTCGGAGCGTGATACGCACTGCAGGAAGACCTCTGGCGCGATGGACGAAAATTTTAAGAGAGAATATAACGGTCAACAAGTCGAGCGAGCAAAACCTACTGTGTTACTCTTGCACGCGACAGGAAGAAATGTTAGATTTACCATTGCCCGCTCAAGTCACTCGATGAGTAGCGGGACGGCACGTTAGATGTGATAGATGATTCTTTATTTTCATGCTATATGAGAAATATTAACAGTCTACTTAAACCATTTAGACCACTTTTACAAAAAAGAGATGTGAAATAGAAAATTTCGCCAGAATATTTAAGTGATTACCATAGAATGCAGGAATCATAGCAGTAATACATTACCTCTATCTCAGCACTGCGATGCATTGCTAAATTCAGCATGCAGCCGTTAATCTGGAAGTGAAACAGAGTCATTTACACTCTGTGGTATGTACTAGCATTAGAATTTGATATCTTTTGTAGTATTTACTATTTAATGGCCTTCAACTCTAGCACACCATCCTGATAGTGTCAATGGTGCAATAATTGTTGACATGCGAGTGGCCTGATGAACTTGATTAGATCGTGGATAGGTGGACTTGTTAGGTATAAAGCCGACATTTGTTCCTAAAAACTATACCACAGTAATTAATATTGGAGAAATAATTACTGACGAACAAAGTAGCTTACCGTGCTGACATCAAAAAAGGTTTAACTCAACTCATCGCTGAATATTGTGTCCTGACTGTTGGTTGCCTTGCGACATGGCTGTAGATACTAAATGAGAACCACGACAGTAAAAAGATATTTGCAATACGGATTTACTTCATCTTCTTTCTAAGAACACATCAAATAAAAGAATGATGGAAAAAAAGAATGAAACTCTATCAAGACTTGCAGTAATAGGAAAAATTCACCAAGCGTCGTTAAATATGACTGAATGCATATATGGACTATGCAGTGATTCGCGCTGGTCCACCATTCTACCGAGTCAGTGCTGCTATCCTCCCAGGCAGGTCTGTTCACGACTTGCCGAACCCGAAGGGATGAAACGCTTGAGGAGCCTGGGGCGCTGGATCGAACCCATATATATTGCAGGGCATCCGTAACCATTGCGCCTTAGGCGCTAAGTACACGGCATCAAAACAAAAACGTCATAAAAACTAGAAGTAGGCATTGAAACTACCGTTTTGATTTATACCACTCCACCCTATTCCTAGACATATAGAATGGATCGTCACATGACATAATATTGTGCGGAAAAAATTCTTGGAGGTGATGGCAAAGATATGTTAGTTAGAATGACGTTTCATAGCTGTACTACGAGATACTCAGTGGAAGACTCATAGAAAGCGGTGAGTACAAAGAAGTTATTTTGTGTTTAATGTGATTGAAACTTTGGTTAAGGTTTTCTGTGTTTGGTTAGGGAGGTATTTGGCCGGATAGATTGCTATCATCTTGACCTTTCCAGGCTCTGAGGAAGACGAAATCCTCCGAAACGTCATCTTGTTCCTGAATAAAGAATGAGATAAAATCTCGCGTTTACTCAACAAGATTATAAAGAACTACTTGATCAATGCAGAGGTAAATAGAAAATCGGTCGTGGGATGTACTACAGGAGTTTCGCCCAGTTTTGCTTTAAAGTTTTTTCGACATCTCTAATCCTTTGTCAAGTTACTACGTCTTTGGATGCGTTCATTGATAGGAGATGGGTAAAAAGTAGAGTATTTACGTCTATGAACCCAAAGTACATAAAGAGATGTTGTGAAGGGAAAGCGACACTTTAGTTTTGCGAACGTCGATAGACATCTCCAAATTCAAAATTAACATAATTTAGAAAAATTTGAAGCAGTCATTTAGCAACTAAACCTTCCAAAAGACAATATCTAGGCAATAAAAAAAGTACTTGAAGAGGGTAGGTGCTTGGCTCCCCTTCATTTAGAGGAGCGATTAAAGCAGTTGCTTCAAAAACACCAATATGGATTATGTCTGCAAAAAAGAACAATTACAATTAATGAACAAGTTTTCAATTTTCTTATTTTTTTACTTAGTGCATATTCGTTTTTCATGGCAGGGTATTATGTGAGATGCAACCACGGGCTCAGATAAGAGCAAAACTAGTAACCTTCCGGTGCTTCGAACCTGGCATTACACTTTCTGGGGGGCTTGCGTGTTATGCAGCCGTTGTATTAAATTTGCGTGATTTCCTTGAAAGATATGAAGAAAGCGACTTTACATCGTCATCAGAGAAACATCAAAGCTTATACCTAAGCCAAAAATGGAATTATATTTCGTTCTGGCTCGTGATTTGCCGGTGGCTTTTCTACACAGAGTCACATCAGCGGCAGTGGCGGAGTTGCAAGCAGAAAAGTACAGCCTGCCATATTTTCATAGAGGACCAAAAAAGGTAGAAAAAAGTATTTTGTCCTTGTTTCATGATTAACTTTAAAGCAAAGCCATAGTGATTAAAATGAACCATTCCACCATTTCTTTTTTAGTATTAGAATTATATTCTTCGGTTCTATGAGCTTACAAAATGGAGATGATTAATGAAGAGTTAAGGAAATGACTGCTATGACAGTAATTAGAAAAGCATTATTATATGGCATTATGCCTACTTTATGTTATCTCTCTAAAACGTTCCACAGGCTGGCCACAGATCTCAATCTACTCGTATCATGGGATACTGTTCACTAAAAGTAAACACCAAAATAATTCGGACAACATCACATCGTAAGAGGTAATCACATAGCATAACACGTATTGCTTAATAAACATTAATTTCATCTCATACATGCTTTGGAGCAGATATGAAGACATGATTTGGCTTTCGCTCATACATGGCCGAAAATACGTGAGCTCTTCGACTTTATTCAAACATACTTCATACTTGCTTGGATTCTTGTGTACTTGGATGGCCAGTCTTCGTTGGTTGTGCCGGCCACAGCACAAATTCTCTCTTTCCGGTATTTTGCTGATTTAGCTATAGTGGTTCCCTGGAGTCGCGAGGTCAGCCTAGCCAAAGTCTGCTCCGGATGGTCAACACCAAAGGCAGTAGTCTCCCCTTGTGGATCAGAGGGAGATTTGCCACCATACGACTAGTTTGGTACCAAGACGATAGTGGATCCTGGCATTCGCTTACACTTAGCTAGGCTTCCTGATGGAAATGGCAGACTCGTTATCAATTTGAGAGACCGTGCTGGGGGGATGAATCCCTCCATTGTACATCGTAGCCTCAACGCCTCCCAGCCACGAAAAGGCGGTGAGCCATTGGGAGGACAGCTTAAACTAGACTTTTATTAATTGGAGTAAAAATTATAAAAATCTAACTTTATGCCAAGAAGCTTTCTTACTGTGTAACAATAAAATTTCGATCTTCTGGACCCTATAAAACGTACTTTGGCTCTTTAATTCGAGAGGCTTGTATTTCGTGAAGTGGGAACCTCGTCTATCAAGACGAGATGATGCCTTGGCATGCAATGACGATTGCGATTGCATGGCTTGTACTAGGAAATTTCGATCAAGTTGAATTTCGTCCTCAGCTTCTTGGAAATTCATGCAACCTTATTATTAAAATAACACTTAGGAATAGTTGTGCAGAGTGTTGGAACGATATATCAAGCTCTGTTCCATAAGCATTTTATAATTTCAACACTTAATGCATCTGAGTTATGGAATAATGCAAACAAGGCGACTAAAGTTAAGCGTAGTTTGAAAAAATTAGCGATAATAAAAAAAAGCGATGTTTAAGCGGAACATGATTTCACCACAGAAATGCGTGAAAAAAATTTACAGACGGTATGCTAAGAAAATTTAAGAAGAAAATACTGGAGAAGTTTACATTACACGCCCACTATTCCTTCCTCACTCATCGTAATAGCGAACGTGCAGAGCACAATAACGACTCATAGTGCAACGAAAGGAAAGAGCAAAGAGGAACCTTATACGAAGAATCCTCCTGTACTCTACCAAAAGCGTTTGTATAACAAGTCCTTACGCATGCTCTCTAAAACATTTGTGATAAGATAATGGTATCCAATCTATGATTTGACATCACGGTTACAATTTTACCTAGAACTTTGGTTTGCAAGGCATTGCCCTGTAACACCGAAATAGGTTTGACCTACAGCACATCATTTCCCACAGCTTCCTTTGACGGCCTCAAGAAGGCTCGTGGGGCATGAACATATCTGTAGAATGCGTTGGCGCTTGAGAACACTGGAGATTATGATAACATCAGCCACTTCCTGAAGATAGCGCCGAATTGTTAAGATTTAAAGCCGATGAGTTTTCCCCCACTACGTTAACAGACTCCGCTCCGCATAATTGGCAATGATGGCATCTAGCTGTCATCGACCACCGCCAGCTACGTTTACATGTGCCTACTAAGATTACTATCATCAGCCATTTATATCATTCGCTATCGTGAACAAGGGTGCATCTCAAGACTCATTTCATTTATTAAGTTCTCTTCTGTTTGTCATTTAGAGAAGATATTTGGATTTGCTTAGGAGTTGGGAAGCTATTTAAAGATTTTGCTTTCCGTCGCTGAATGCCCATCGAGTTGATCCTTCTTGGAATGCTGAGTTAGTTTTGTTAGGATGATGAACTCGCCGAACTTTGATAATCGAAAGAAACACTTCTCAGAATAGTCTGATATTAACACATAGCACTCAAAACTCGTTTTTCGACCACATACAATTCTCGATAACCATAGAACTGAAAATAACTCGAAGTTGTAAATTTTCCAACATAAGAAGATACCTTGGGAAACACAATCTGCTCAATTGCTTTCGTATTCGAAATACGCCTTTGAACAGAAAGAGTGAACATAATCGTGGATTCCAGAAAATCAAAAACTGCACCTTGGCAGGATAAGATGACTTACACTTGACATCTGAAGGCCAATGGATTAAAAATGAATTTTGTTGCAACCAAAAAAGTTTAGTATCAGCTGAGATATTTTGGTTGAAATCGGGATTTGAACAATGTTTTTCGCGTCAAATGCATTGCATCTAATGCATCTCGCGCCCTGTATATTAAACGGATAAATAAAGAACTCGCTTGGCTTCAAGCAACTTCCGAGCCACCCCTACTTGTGTGGCACAGCACCTCTTACCAATGCACCTTCGCAAACTTTGTCATTTCCCAAAACTAAAACAGTTTTTTCAAGTGAGCGAACATTCCAATTTTCAAAGGTCTTGGACGATCACCTGTTTCTGGATGATTCGAATTAATCGCTCAAGGTAGGCATTGGATATCGTGCTTTATTTCACAAAAAACATATGAACAACACCTTGTCACGCCTTAGCTTCACGACAGTTACCGATTTCTGGAATGAAAAGAAAACCTTTTTCGTAGCATTCTTCACTAACGAATGTGCATCCATTGCTAGTCGGCCTCATTCTGTATCCGCATCCACACTTAAAACCAGCCTATCTGAGACGAAGTGATTGTAACTGTTAACATAACGCTGACTGTTATATGACCCTTTGAAGTGTCAGATTTGTTCCTTGCAATATTAGTGAAGCAGAACTGTTCTCCAACTCGATTTTTCGATTCTTAACGAGTAGTCTTGAACTTGAACGGTGTCTTATACAAGCGCTAGAATTGGGACCATTATTATAGAAATTATCAAGTGTTTGAAATTTTTTTCCCAGCTTTTTTTTGTTGTCTAAATGGTGGGAAATAAAAAGGCGAAAAAATCATTCCGTTCAACAGAAATCAACGCAAAGGACAGCGATGACAAAAACTCACACACTTCCCGTCACTTAAGTGTTACACTATTGAAAGATTTCAAGTTATAATTTTTTGGCAATGTTCCATAACAATATCTTCTCAAATGCCATGATCGAAATTTTGAGCAAATCAAGAAGAAGGATAGAAATTCTTCAGAAATTTGAAGCCATTTGAATCGTGAACAAAATGCTCCAGGTTCAGCAGCTGCACATTGCTGGGAGTACTAGCACTGTTCGCTGGGAGAGCAGGGTAAGATATACTACCTGAACGACGAGGCGCGAAAAAATGTGTCCTAACCCGCAAAATTCAGTCCGCTACTTTCATAATCCAAAAATCACTGTTTCAAAGAATTCGCTGACCAAATTAGACAGATATAGACATTTTCTAAGAATTATAAGCCATTTGATGATTAAACAATGTGGAAAAGAATACGGATAATACCGCAAAAGTCGCACCACCGGAAATGAACAAAGACCCAGATTTCAGGCCACCCTTCATTACATCTGCAAGAACGGTCTTAATCTGTAGATGGATAGCAAGCAAAATCGGTATCTATCGAATACATTGCCTTTTTTTTGAACCCGTAAGGATTATCTAACGCATATATATATATATATATATATATATATATATATATATATATATATGAACTTAAAACATCTTTTGACTGAATACGTAGATATTTTCGAGGAAAACGGTCGTCTCTAAATGCTCATGGATAGTAGAGGTCTGTCAATCCATACACAGGAAAAAATCCACCTGATTGCAAATTAAGCCCAATAAAATTTCGAACAAGCGCTTGAATTTTCTGGCAGTCGTAAAAATTGTGGGAGACGTCACGTGAAGTGCGAGGGCTTGTAAATTAAGGTAGACAAAAATGGACGTAGTGAAATTTGAAGTGCGAGGAGAAAGCACAAGCAATTCGACTAGAAGAAAAATGGTTACAACAAAAGAGCATTTTTTTCCCGTTTTTCTAAAAATTATTTATGTCAAAAATGAATTTTGATAGAAATCTCAACGAGCACACATGTATGTTGGTGGTCGGCGTTATTGGTGGAGGGCAAAAGGCTGTTGGCATTGTGGCTTCCCTCAAACGAAGCTGCAGATTACTAAAAACAAAACAGCTGACCCTGGCCTGGCACAAAACGCGTTCGAAGATCTGTCTGGGTACTGACACACATACAAGCCGAAAATGAACAGAAGAATTCGCCTTCTCTACGGTAATCGCCTCCATCTCGAAAAAGCCATCCTGACGTTGTCTCTGAAATGAATGTGTTCTTCGTAATCGTATTTCTTAAACGCAGAGGGGTAATATGTCGAAATGATATGGTAGTAGCATGCAATATCACGTCTTGTGACAAATGGCAGCGATGCCTTCTTTAAATGTTTTCGATAAAGGCGAGTAGAAATAGAAGTGATGCTGTGATAGTGATAGACGATGAATAAACAAAGTTTCAAAACGTGTGCAGAACCGAACAAATTTTCAGTTGCCCAGAAAGGATTGCCAGATTCTTCGGATTTTCAGAAGTTTTGAAATAACGCACCGAAAGCAAGCTCAAATCTGTGAGCAGTGCACTTCGGCTAACTTTTAGTTGACCTCAGATGTGCAAGAAAACTCATTCGAAAGCTAATAACCTAAAAGAATGACATTGTAAAGAAACGTAAACGGCAAGTATTTCTGCAGGTGCGTACACAACGAACGAAGCTACTCTGGTGAGACTTAAAGTGGAAGCAGGTCCAAAATTGCTCGTATTTGTTCCCTAAACTCTCTCGTCACAGAAATTTCTAGCTGATAGTGAAACAAAAATACGAAACTCAAAGCGGGCCAGTTTTTTAACTTTTTGAGGAAAAACAACGAGACTAACGAATTTTGGACAGCTCGCCTCCAGCGTCGCAAACATAACAGCCAGTGAGTAAACGGTACGATGTTTTGCACTTGCATATCTTTTGAACACAGGTGTAATGGTGAGTTAGACATTGCGAAGGTGGATTTCCACAACATTCACTACCAACTTCACTATGGGAAGGTACCGACGTTTTTGAAAGGGTTAAATAATTTGCTTCTTTTCGTTCACAAGAAAAATGTGACATGGCTAGATTGCAGCAGTCTTCCACCCTGATGTTAGGTTTTCGCTCAGAAATTACAACTGGAATATCCACAAGATCCAGACCAGCAATGTATATGAAAAGAATAGAGGCTTCAATATAAAGAATGTGGCAACTGAACTACGCTCTTGTAGCAGCATCGCGTTGCAAGAAATGAATGACTCACTGACTCGGCACTATGAGATCAGCTTTTAACTCAGGCGAACAGCACGGAATGCTTAGCTGCTCTTTGGACACCTAACATAACACTAGATGTGATCGCCACCGTTGAAAGGATACCGTATGGCACAGAAGTTAAGCCGACACGCAGGATATTAGGCAATTCGTATCTCTTGACTTTTCTTTCAAAGGAGAATTGCTGTCAGAAAAGCGAATTGATTTAGAACTCTAATACAACGCTAGTAAGAACTGATGAAAAAATCACCATTTTGTGACGACTAGAAACGAGCATCTTTTCACAGCGAAAAAGCGATAAACCTCTCGGGGCTGATCAATCCCCTGAGGGATGCGCCATGCATTCAACTTCACTATGCATCGTTGAAGGTGATTGAATGCGTATCTGCCCTAACAATGACTCGTTGAGGCCTTCCAATGTATAGAGACAGTGCTGCTGTCCTCCTAGCAAAGTCTGCTACCAATTTACAGACCTCAGAGGAAAGGTAGGCTTCGAGAGACGCGGACTCAGGGATCGATCTCACGCGTGTGCTGCAGGGCGCCTCCGACCGCTACGCTACACGTGCCCTTGTTACACTATCTATTCACAATAGACGACGTTTTAACTCTTTCTTCTCCTTTAGCAGTTGGAAACGACGAAATTCACACACGGTCTACTCGTCGAACAGTTTTATAACTCAAACAGAATAAGTTCATTACTAAATTTTAGAAGATGAACAGATTCTTTTAAACAGTCGCCGCTTTTTCCCTTCATTGATAGCCCAACCGTTGTTGGAGACCAGTCATACGCAGCGTTACATTATTAAGGAGTGTGCCTGGTTCAGGTGAAAGCATCAACCTGAGGCGTGTGCGAGATCGCGCATTATTACAAGGTGTTCCTCTCGAGGTTCATCTTTAGAGTTTTTGAAACAGTCCGAAGCGTTTTAAGAGTTCTACTTGCCGAAACTTTAGACTTGTATGTGAGTGGTGGTTTTTACCGGCCGTACACTTGCGGACCTCATTTTTTCCGTCTTCGGAATGAATTATATAACGGAGAGCAGTACAGATACATGATGCATATGAATTTTTTCCCGTACTGGAGTTTACTTTTATCAAGTAACAACAATCTTTATCACCCTTATCATTTGCTTCTCATCTTAACTCAATGCGGTGTGTCTCATTTTCTGGAATGTCAAAGACTGAAGAAGTCGAAATGTCGACCGCTGACGATGTTAGTGTTTATAGCACCCTTCACCAGGTGTTACAAATTTATGATTTGGTTTCTTCTGTGAGATTCTAGAATTAACTGACAGGTAAATGGGTGTCTGTTAATGTGTAAATTGTAAACTAACTGGATGAAAATCCTTGAGCCGTCGGCCGTTTGGAAACTAGGTTCTGAAGTGGAATCTCTTTAGTTATTCAAAGACATAGCTGGATTTGACTGGATTTGATGGCTTGTTGTCAAAACGTAAATTCACGAGCTAATATGAATAGGTGTCTTAAATGAGTCGTTGCATAATTGGCCGTCTGACCATGTGGTGGACACTTTTACAAAAAAATTCTCAGTTTTCTGCAACAAACATCTACAAAGTAATTGAGTTCAAGATTCCAGTGCTACCTAAAAATCCGTCTTCATGTGTTTTAACTGCTATGTCAATTGTGATCATGCAAGATTCTCACTGAAATCTGGACTTTGCCGTGTCTTCCTAGATTCCCTCACAAGTAGTCCCCGTTCCTTGCCCAAAGAGATGCCCCTGTCTTATTAAAAGAAATCTTCCAAAATGTGGCAACTCTTGTGGTTAGCCGACCGTTGGACCGAAGGTCATGTAGTAGTTCTCATCCGTTTATTAAAAGATTTCATATCACATCATGGTGATAATTTTTCCCTGTATTTCTTCGCATCAAAATCGTTCGTGTGATTAAACCTCTTAGTGGTTAGACATCAAATCTCTTTCTCATCTACAGAGAATGGCTATTGTCTGTGGTGAAGATCTGTATCACCGAAACGTAATGAACAGGAAATTATAAGGCTTTGCTTGACAAGATTCCGGTTTTCGTGCCAGAATCATGGGTTCGGCACCAAAACATCTTCATCGCTACCCTTCTGTGCCTAGTGAAAGACTTTGCTAAAGCCCCCCGTTTTCGAAGGAAGTGTTGTTCTTCTGACGGAAACACAAAGCTGCAAAACAGCTTCGCCACTTTGATTCGACACTTCTCTATCTTCTAAGGGATTTAATTGATTTTCACAGTTCTCCAACATATGAGGGATCTCGAGCCGGTTAGCCAAGAGGCTACGTGACGCGTCCCCAAGTGGCAGATTGGAAGTTAATCGGCGACCAAAAACGACCTTGCTTCCCTGAGACGTAGGTTGATCTAAAAGAAAAGTACATGGGAAGTGGTTAAGAGCCGCCTCCAACAAACAAGCTTCATGTTTACTCTGGGAGAGGCTGGCAAGCTACTCACGAGTATGTCCACCCAGCCCCCACGTTCAGAGTGCAGCAAGCCGTACCTGGGTACCAAAAAATCTTAACACAGTAGAATAAACGGCCTCATTCTCCTGATTCCAAAAACAACTAGAATCGGCAGCGTCGGGTAGGACGAGCACGGAGAGGCTTTTAATATCTCAGAGATATTCTAAGCTGCCTAAATCGCAAAGGACTAAGGACGATCTGTATCTACGATGCACAACACTTGTAGCTAAGTGCTGGATAAAAAGAATTTATCATGCAAGCAATAAGGATAAGATGCGATTGATCGGTCTGGCAGAGACAAGACGACGCCACTCATTCAACGCCATCTGTTACACCGGAGAGGAACTGTTCCTCGCAACATGCGGCACTAGAGGAGACGGCGGCGTCGGCGCTCTCGTCAACAGGAGATTGGCCACTAACATCGATTCATTCGAACAGCTAACAACCCAAATTAGACGCTTACGATTGAAAAGATGTGGACCAATACCGGCTCCGACAATCTTCGTCCTCTACGCGCCGACATCAAACTATTGCGAAGAAGAAGCATACTATATGGACTTCGAGAGGTTCTACAGAGAAGACCATATATTCTTCAAGGTCATCATTGGGGATTTCAACACCAAGATTGGACCAAGAAGAACGTCTGAAGAAAGTCGCATTGGGACCCGTGGATTAGCATGGAACGAGCACGATGTGCGGTTGTTTGAGTTCATCAGGTTGAGCGGCTTTCCGAGTTTATCATGACGGCAAAGACCATTCAAGATATCCCGCAATTCCAGAAGAGCAATCCTCAACGCTGGACGTGGCAGTCTCGCAATGAGAGTATCCCAACGAAGTAGCCCACATCATAATAAATTGAAGGCATTGCCTAACCGATGTCGCCCTTGCCTCAAAATTTCACAAGGAATCAGACATCCGCTTAACTAACGTACGGTTCTATTTCTTGCGTAAAGGAGAAAAAAGCAACTAAATTAAAAAAAAACGAAGTTTCAGAATCATCATAAACTAGGATTTATCCAGTATGTTAGTCTGCTGTTGCGAAGACACCATTCTCGATAACAACGACGAGGAATACGATCTACTCATTCAACATCGCGTTAGAGCTATAAAAGCTGAGAGTTCGAGAGTCATCAAAAGACGTCTGTCTTCAGGAACAATGGAGTGATACGCCAGCGTAGAACCGCATGAGCTGCAGACAACTACCAACTAACGTCTGAACATGCAAAACAATGTGACAAGCGATGAAAGAATATTTTAAAGAAAGAAGAGTGGCAGTTATAGTAGAAGCTGTTGGGGGCGGGTGTCAAAACCATTCGCAAAGCCCACCGAAGCCTCACTAATTGCAAGGTCAAGATGATTGCATTTCGACGCCCACATGGAACAGTTACAGCTTACAGAAAGGCAATGGAGAAAATCATTCATGAACACTACTCGGTTCCCTTCAATAGACAAGCTCTATTGTCCTCATACGAAATGGAGGAGGTTGGACATATAGCCCCACCGGTTCTCTTTTCATAAATCCGACATACTACTTCGTCGGTGAGAAATCGAAAAACACCAGGTCCGAGAAGTATAAGGTCTCAGCACCCGAAAAACCTTCTGCCAGTCCTCGTAAACACACTGGCTCGGCACTTCACACGTTACCTGTCTGAATGCTAGGACCTTATTCAGTGGAAGACCAGCAACACCGTGCCATTCTTAAAAGGGGGTGGTCACACAAAATAATGGCAACTATCGCCCAATCTGCATGCTGTGTGTCGTCCACAAACTTGTCATCCGAGTAATCCCAACCAGGATTAGCAGAATGCTGGACGAAAGACAACCATATGAGCAATTAGAGTTCCGAAAAGGATTCAGTAAGATGGACCACATCCACACGGAAACAAGTCTCACTGAAATATCACTAGAGTTACAAAAGACTGCTCCGCCTTACTTTCATCGATTTAAAGAAGGCTTTTGCTTAGTATATAAAGATTCTTAGTGAGATTTACGAAAAATTTCGCAACCAAGATATCGCCATTCTACAACGATATTAACATCGACGTCAAAAGAGTGGTTCGACCAGGGGATACTACCTCGTCAAAATTATTAACCGCAACCCTCGAGAACGTCATGCGAACACTGGAAAGGGACAACATGAGAGTGAAAATCATTGGTCGGCAAATACAATATGTTCGCATTCCTTATGACATCGTTCTCATAATAACAAACACTAGCCAAGCGGAACGAATGCTTACCGAATTTGATAAAGCCTGTGGAAAAAATTGGTATTCGACTAACGATGTTTATGATGAACGTACTAGCTACGTGTGCACCATTCACGCTCAACGGAACGAATATCTCCGAATGCTCCAGTTACGTCTGCCTGGGTCGAGAAATCAATGTGATGAACGACTTAGCTCCCGAGTTGAGCAAAAGGAATAAACGACATGGGCAACTTTCTAGGGCATGACGGATGTAGTGAAAAGAACAAAGACGGACTCCATGCCCACCTTTTCGACTCCACGACACTCACTGCTTTAACATATGCGTCAGAAACCTGGTCGCTGCGTAAGCAGGATGAAGGATCACTCAGCGTTATTGAACGCGCAGTAGAAAGGGCGATGTGTATTATATGCTAGGAGTACCATGTGTCACACAAGTAAGGGAAGGAATCCGTAGCTCCAACATGCCTCAACGATCAAACATCAAAGGTGCCGTTCTGTGCCACACTGTCGAAGATAAGGTGGGTCGGGCACGCAATGCGTATGAACGACAACAGATAGACATGAGTCGTTGCTGACTGTATTCCTCGGTCTGTCAAACGTCTTGCAGGAAGACCAGCGACCGAATAGTAAGATCTCTTCAAGAAATATGCCTAGAAGAGATGTATGATGCTCGACGAGTTTCTAGATCGAGCAGAACTCGCTGGGCTACTCTTGCACAGGCAGCCTAAACGAATTGTTTAATGGCATGTGGTAGAGATGTGAAGTTCGTGAATTTTCCTTCTTATCGCATTAATTTTCTAATTTGACAATGAAAATCATTGTCATTTCCTGTGGACACATTGCACCTAGTGCCACTCTTTAAAGTGGAAGTGCCTAAGGAGATGCATTATTTATAGACTCACCTACGACGTTTAGGAAATTCCAGACTGGGTTTTCTCTTCTGCTATACTTAGATATAAATGGTCGATTAGGGATGGCTCACCGATTTGAAGCTTTGAGAACAAGTAATTGAGTTGTTTTGGAAATATGTCAGCATCGTCGCTGTCGTGTTTCCTTCAGTACCCCTGCTGTGAAAAAAAGAATAGGATGTAAATGAAAAGCGATTACGAAGTGATTGAAATTCATTGAAGCATCGGTCTTTGTAAAAACTGTTTACCCTACGTCCTCAGGAAAATTCGTCATGAACAGTCTAGATATTGGGAAGGTATGTGGTCCAAATTTCTTCTGCTGTCACCGTAATGTAATTTAACTTCAATGAACTAGAACTAGCTGAGAAACAGGCAAAACCAGGGACCCACATGGTGTGGTGATGAACGCGTTAGCCCCTGGACAGGGTAATAGCGCGTTCGTTCCCCACCGCAGACACCTGCGGTCCGCAGTTTTGCAAATATCTTAGCATCATTGGAGTTGTATTTCGCAACATACCCTAGCATTTAAAAAAAGTAGGCAGTAAATAATAAGTTAAAATACTGTAATTTACCGTTTCGTCCTTCACTATCTTTCACCTCATTTGTCCATAGGTGCAGGATTGTGTTGTAGGGCATAGGTACAGTTGTAGTTACAAGGAGGCAAAATTTTGAGCAATTCATGATAAGCCGTGTTTCTTAACTTTATTTAAGGCGACCAGAACGTACCACCTCAAACTCGCATTACATCGTTTTTATATATTGCAAAAGGTCCCTTTATTTCTTTTAGAAAGTCATAAAACCCGATCCGGATGGTTACGAGCAGGATGCACTAGTTATCGTGGAACAACATGGTAAAATTTTAGTTACAGAGAATTAAAACAAATCTCGTTTTTCTGGACGGAGAAATAATATTGCTGCAGCCGAACAGCTGACCAGCTGCTCGAGTTTCACTGTTCATTGTCATCGAGCGAAATCTCAGGATCTGATACGTAATAAATAATCCTAGTAAGATCAGCAATCACTGAATTACTTGCCTTCATGCTATTGCTATCTTAGCTTCAGACATTGACGGATTTTGGTGCGACCGTTGCGGGAAGGTATTCAGTTATTCATCTTACCGAGATAAACATCTCAAATACACAAAATGCGGTGACAACGGCGACAAGAAGTTCCCATGCCCAATATGTCCTAGGTAATCACTTGTGGAATAAAGTCATCATTTTTTTCTTTTTTCCGTAAATACAAAGGCACATACTGTAGAGTACTGACGCAATCAGTTTCCTTCTTTATCGTCGTCTTTACAGTTAAGGGAAAATGATGTGATGCATTTCCTCTATAATAGTTATTCGTTCGAGCAGCTGAGATGGGCATGCAGTCAGCATCAACCTCTTCAGCGGTGTCCCAAAGCGTCGATCCACTGCTTGCATAGATCATGGTGTTTTTGCTTCAAATTTTAAGGGTCCATAGTTTCAGGAAACGTCGTGAACGGCTTCATAGACTGTTGAAACGCATTTGCGTTTCAACTAGCAGAGCAAGTTGCGCGTGTTTGATTCACAACGTGTACATTTGCATGTGCAACACTTGGGGGGCTGTCGTTGCTCCATGTGAGCAAACTCTCCAATTCTGATCTGTTTAGGTCATTCGACAAAAGATATCGGCTTCGCTTTCACAATCTGGTTGTGCACGAAAATTACCGACCGCATGTGTGCTCTGCTTGCGGGAGAGCTTTCTCTCAGAAGACTCATCTCACTAAAGTGAGCGTGCGTGTTTTTCTGTACTATTTGACTCCGTCACAGTGTTATCTATTTTTCTATCCTGATTCTACTACACCAAATCAAGTTAATTTTTTCAGTTCTTTTTTTCATCCCCATACTTTCCTTAGTTAATCGAGGAAATTAATATCGTCGACTTCGTCGCAATCAAAAAATTGTCCAAAGAGAGATCAATTTGTCAATTTCTTTTATTTCGCTACTACAAAGTGGTTTAAAGGCGACTCGCTTGTTGCATAACTTGGTAAAATCAAATGCTCGCCGAGCTTCTTGGTCTTCTGGGATCTCGTCCCCATCTCTCAATTAGGAACAACAATGTGTCAGTTAGTAGTTTTGTCCTGTGTTTATACACACCACAGGATGGGCCTTTGAGGAGCGTCATAATTTTAGGCGGCTTCATGTTTTCGTTTTTTTACTGGCTTCTTGACACGTAGAGCGTGAATCACGCTTCTGCTTAGATGATAATATTCGTCAGCTCTTCTCATGTTGAATACCGAGTGCTTCAAGTTTAGTAAAATTTTCATTTATTCCCTCTCTGTGCCAGGGGTACTTGCAGCTTCTGGACGCCTAGTGAAGGCAAAGTTGAAAGGCATGGTTGGAGGAGATGTGTAGGAACACTTTCATCTGGACTCCTCCGTAATAAGTAAGAGAAAATCAAATCCTGTTTTAAAAGAAGCCTTGGCTCACTTATACTTGATTCGTCATTCAAGAATGTTCGTCCTTAATGACGGCCACCTACATCAACGAGATGGTTGATGGGACTTCGCACGACTCCACCTTGTTCCCTCTCGTTTTTTGGCTGCCATTGCAAGGCTCAAAACATCCTAAGGTCCGCTTAAGAATTCCTTTGTGAACTGCGACGATCGGCATAGTAGGAGCACTTCATCATCAACGAACACTCCTATGTGCTTTCTACAGATTGCAACGAATACTCCACATTCTCCTGGATCTCCCTCTTAGAGTGATCTAACTCTAGTTAGACACGCGACAAGGTAACGTGTTCCTAGCTGACAGATAGAAGCTTCATCGCGCACCAAAAGCGACCTTATCCTTCTCTGAGGCTTGAGTAGATCCAGGAACTGAGTTACTGTTTCTGCTGCTACCATTTACTTTTTTACGTTTACGAAAATATATTTACGCATGCATGTGCGGGTGTTTCGTCGTTTATGCGGATTGTATTCTACGAGTCAATTCGGCCAAGATCCTGTAATCATGTAACAGGGAAACATAAGATTGGCGGAGGAATCGTCTCCAACAAATAAGCTCTGGTCTACTCCGAAAGAGAATGACAAGCTACTCGTTAGTATATCCATTTCCCACTTTCAGAGCTCAGCAAGCTATTTGCATGCGGGCATGAAGAATCCAAACGCTGTGAAGTGAACGGGCCTCATTCCCCTGACCCCGAAAGAGCTTCCGATACGGCAGAGGTGGGAAGGAGGAGTAGGGAGAGAATGCTAAAATCTTAAGAGCATTCTGGGCTGTCTAAATCGCAAAGGACTAAAGTGACGATCTGTACCTACGATGCGCGCACACCTGCATCTCAGTCATCGATAGAAGAAACGACCATGCAGAAAAGAAAGATAAGGTACGACGTCATTGGGCTGGGCGAGACGAGACGACGCAACCCATTCAAAGCCGTCTATGACAAAGGAGAATAAGTGGTTCAAAGATGCGACAATGGAGGTGTAGGCAGTGTCGACGTTCTCATCAACACAAGTTGGGCCAGTAACGTTGATTCATTTGAAGATGAACCAAAATCGAACCTCTGCGCTTTAAGAAGTGTGGATCGTTACCGGACTTGACAAGCTTCGTCGTCTAGGGACAGTCGTTAAGCTATGACTTAAACAAAGTCGAAGCGTTCTGAAGACGCGGTCCGATCTTCTTGCTAGAGAAAATGAGGCTGTTATAGCACAGGTTTCCAGTCCTTCGATAGGGAGTTCGTAGCCTTCGGTCGGATCTTCTTTAGTCTGCCAGTCATAAACGTGAATAGGACTTCTTTCAGAATGTTCTCGTCGTATACAGCTAAACTTTCTCCTCGTGGTCGATGACGTGAATTCTTTTCCAGCTTACAGCTGAGTCGAATCTTCACGCGAAGAAGGCGGTGATCGGAACCAGTACAGAATGACAGGACTACCGATTTGTCATGTAGGCACCATCTTCTGTTTTTCAGAATGTCTTCGATCGTCGCATGTTTCATGCCATTAGGGAGACTACCATGTCTAGCGGCTGCTTTCTTTCTTCTGTAAAAAACGAGTTCCTATAGAAGAGACGTTGTGCAGACAAGAGTCCTGCAGGACGGTTTTCATTCTCATTTCTTTCGCCTAATCCAAAATTTCCGATCTTACATCCGCTCTGGTAGGCCTTTCTTATTCTGGCGCTAAAATCTCCGATGGTATGCTTTATCAATGCGGATAACTTCTTCCAACTGGAAGTAGAACGCTTCTAATTCTTACTCATCCTCCGCTTCGGTTGGTGAGTAGCACTCGATGATTGTGATCTTTTTTATGACGCGTCAGTTGAAGATGGAGGGCGGCCACGGGAGGGTAGAGGGATCTCCCTATGAGTCGACGAGATGGACAGTGGACGGGTGTACGATAAAGCTTGCGCCGCCGACATTTCGTGACGTGATCTTTTCTCCACTGATGACAAGGATTTCGCGGTTTAGTTGGCGTATGTCAGTTTTTTTGATTTTTTCTTTCTTGTGGTGCGATCATATGAAATTTGACGCCGTCAGCGGCTACAATAAGGGCGTGAAGATCGGTGTCTGAAGTGAGTGTACCGGCATGATATGCAGAGTACGTGCAGTAGGTGCAGAGTATGAAACAATCTCCACGTCGTGTCGTGAGTGTGTTCGTCAGATCCGCTTCCAGTGATGTCCTGCGTAACCCGAGATTTTGTGGCCTTTCACGGGTCGTCTGACCGCCTGACGTCATAGACGGGAGCAACCAGTGTACTGGGTAGTGGGGCTTGCCAATTGCTGGTTGTACAACTTGATCCTCCCTAGAGTCGTGATTTAACTATGCAAGGGCGTATCCAGGTCTTCACCACGATGTGGATCCGAGTGAGGAATGTTTTTGGCGAGGAATCCTTCTCTCGCTCTTCCAACTAGTTGATTCGGAGACGATGTTAAAAACGAAATCAGAAATGAAAGCGGGGATGAAAACTAACCCACCACTCAGAAACGAAGTAGAAACTGTCTACTCCCTCCGAAGGCAGAAAAAATTGTTACAGAGCCAACAGGAAAAAATCCGCCTTCCATAAAAGAAGTTTATAGAGCACCTGATGAACTTTCACAGCCTTCCAGAAAGAATCTGTTCAACTTCTTTCAATCACATGGATAAGAAAGATGAAATCTTCAGACAGCAGCCAATGCTATCCGCGATTTCTAAAATCTTTGTGGAAAACGTGTGTGAGGCACTAATTGGCAGACTGTAATCAGAAGAATGAATGGAAGAGAGTCAAATACAAATAGAAAAAAAACACAGAACATATCCAAATTTGATGTTAAAGAAGTGATCCTGAAATTAGAGTTTTCCTTGCTTTCCTTCCCAGTTAGTACACGCTAAGTAGTATAGGAAACGCGTTTTCATGATTCCATATGTCAGCGAAATCTGCGGACAGGTTTTACCAGCTGAAAAGAAACAATGGCTCGTTTTGATTTCATCTTTCATCGCACACCTGGTTAAAATTGTTTCAAACCACGACACCACCACAATTTTGAAGAGATTCTAACCATTAAAATATGGACTTATACACGTGTTTTAGAGAAGTTAAGCAATATGAAGTGACCATTAGCTCTAGTTTACGACAAACTTTATGACACTGGAACGGGATAGTTTTAAAGTGCCTGGAAAATGTATAGCCGAACTCCAATCCCAGATTTACCAAAAAAGAAAACCGAGGTCGAAGACGACAAAAGCGTAGGAAAGTGCCTCCTTATATCATCATTTTTGGTCATTCTGATGTGGAAATACAACAGTGAAAAATCACACACATACAGCTGTGAAACGTGTTTTCAGCACCAGCGCTCACATTCCGGTGAGCGGCCTTATGGGTGTGCGTATTGTCCAATGGCGTTTACGGCGTCGTCCATTCTACGAACTCACACAAGACAGCACAGTGGCGAAAAACCACTGAAGGTTAGGATACAAAACCGTTTGCAACGTTTTTGAAACAAATTAGGTTGGAGGGTTCAATTACAGTGCGTCCACTGTGGTAAACCATACGCTTCCCACAGTGCTCTTGCCAGCCACGTTCGACGCATACATGATGGGCAGAAGTACTGACGTACTAAAAGACGTCACCAAGATGCAGAAGGCTTCTACCTTTTCCACCTTATTCTGCGTTTTTTGTTGTTCGCTATGTCGAAGATAAATGAAGTGCATTAAAAAAACAGGGTGAATGTAAATTTATACTTTCTTGATGAGCAGACAAGAGATCGCTAATGCAATATGTATTTCACAGTGGCGTCCATTTTTTCACGGATATCGCCTTCTAAACTGCATTGCCAACCTCGTATCTGCTTATATAGAGCACATAAGGCTGTTGGTTGTTGTCAATGGTAATGAAAATTTGGTCCTAGAAACTATTATACAATGTACCAGCTAGATAAGGAAATATTTCACAAAAGTTCAACTAAAGTTGGGACTGCCATTGCGCTTTGACCAGCTGAATGTACATACGCCGTTAACAGGACAGACAACTGCCTAGGATGTCTAATCACTGAAGAAGTTTTTTATAACAAAGACCTGAATGAAGGAGCTAATGAGCTTTGGTCTACATTAGTCTCAACATCTTAGCTATACACTGCGTCCAAATTGAAGAAAGCTTCCTGATTTCTCCACATTGCCGATTTGTCATTTTCTTGGACAATACGTACCAACGAGGAACTGCACGATAAATCGTTGAACACGTCGATAAGCCAATATTATTCATGTGGAATGAAGCTATGGAATTCAAGGTTAATTTAGGACATTCTTCTCTCTAAACACCTTTACTTAGAGCCCGTCAGCAAAGGTAAGTGGTGTCTACGCCGAACGACAGTTTGTTGAAAATGTTTCAGCTTCACGTTGTCGATCGACTAAAGGGAAACCGAGACAGGCGAGTTGATGTAATCACGTTTTTATTCATTTCCTTTTTTTCATGGCAAGTTATGGTGCCGAAGATAAGCCCAATGATGTTGAGATAATTGCAAAGCTTTGGTATCCGGAAAGGGTAGTAGCATGATATCTCAGAGATGAAACATCCAACGTATTTGAAGAAATCAGAAGTCCTCTTAGAGGTGTCAATTTGTGTTTGTGTTTCGAGGCGTGTGTTCAAAACACCTCCCACCGTTGCCTCCTCATCATGGCTGCGAGGTGTTCCTGGGTGTCGGACTGCGTACAACAAGGGGTTCTTACCCCTCGCAAAGTCTCCCAAGCCGAGAGGGGAGCCCGCCGTTTTCATCAAAAAGCCTAGCCAAGAGCAAACCGATTCCAGGATACGTCACCATCCTGGTCCCAAACTAGTCGCGTGGTCGCAAATCTCTCTCTCATTCATAGGGGCGTCTGTGGTGGTGACGACCTGGTACGGGCATTGGCCTGGCTGACCTCGGGACTCCAGGAAACCACAATGGCTAAGCCGGCAAAACTCCGAAAAATGAGATTATGCTGGGGCCCGCACATCCAGTGAGGGATGAATCTAAGTGTTTAAGTAAGTACGTTAAGGAAAACAGAGATCTACACCTTCCTCTAGTTCCACTAATTTTATCTAGAATATTATTTTTTCCATTGACATGCGGGATTTGATCGTCTTGGATCGGTTATTTTATCACCCAAATCTCTACTAAGGGGATCAACCCTACAATGTGCTTCGCAGTTGAATACCCGTGAAGAACACGTGTTTGTTGATTCACCTTGTTGCAATTTTTGCAGCAGCCCAAATATCTGGCGTATATGTTCTACCATAAGATAATTTTTTCTTAAGATTTGTGTACTATAAGCCAATATTTTAGGCAGTGACTCCTTTTCCCATTACGTTTGACCCAAGAAGGGCGTAGAAATAGAATGCGGATAAGTTCAACCACTCGCCACACATAATTTTCTTCCTGCAATTACTTTTGTTTTTACTTCTTTCTAATTTATTCTAACTATGACTAACCAAATATGTCCAGCTCTTCAAAGTTGAAGATTTTGGAGTGATTATTTTCACATGTTCATATCAATGCTACCATGACGAGCTACCCTAAGTTTGAGGCTGGCGTTGTTCGACTTGTGTTCTTGTAGTTTTGCTCGTTAGAGGAGTGGGCGATTAACGGAGTAGGAAGATACTTCAACAATCATTGCCAACGGTGAATTAATGAAATGAGAAATGAGGAAGTCCGCTGTTTGCGTAGCAAAAAAATGCACATTGGTTTTTTCCCAGATTCTTGTCAGAGCTTTGGAGAAACCATCCGGTAGGAGACAAAAAATAGATGTTTGCTTGGATACTTGGATGGCCAGTCTTTAATGGTTGTGCGGGCCCCAGCATAAATTCCATTTTTTCGGAGTTTCGTCGGTCTAGCTGTCGTGGTTCCCTGGAATCCCGAGGTCACCCTGGCCAAAGTCTGCCCTTGGTCTTCACCACGACGGGCAGTCGCAGCCCTCGTGGATCAGAGGAGATTTTCCACCATGCGACTAGTTTGATTCCAGGACGACGGCGGATCCTATTGGTTTACTCTTAGCTGGGCTTCCTGGCGGAAAACGGACTCCTACTCAGCTTGCGAGGCCATGCTGGGGGTGATGAACCCCCGTTGTACATCGCAGCCCGATACCCAAGAGCCCCTCCCAGTCCCGATGAGGTAGGCGGTAAAACGTTGGGAGGGGACGAAAATAAATGTGGCGAATATATTAGAAATGTTGCCAGTGCCTATTAATATTTGTTTAAAACGGTTGCATATTATTTTACATAGCAATAAAAGATGAATCTCTTCTAAATTCTGGAATGTAATACTTCTAATAGAAAAACTAATCGTCTAACCGGCGCATCGATGCTCCTACATTTTGGTGTCTGTGGTCTGATGAAGGTATGTCTAATATGACGATGTATTGCTTTACTTTGTGCGTTGAACCTGACTGTACTGCAGTGGAGTGTTGTGTTGTTATTCAGAGGTTAACGTGAACTTAAAAAAAAACATTAACAAATTAATTCCCGCGACTGACTTTCTGTTAACCTCGGCATTGATCAAATATTTTTCTATATGCTTACTAAGCAAACAATTTGTTACTTTAATCTTTATTGCGGCAAAGATGACGTCTTGGCGGATTTCGCCTTCTTTACAGCCTGGAAAGGTCAAGTTGACTGCACTCTACAAATTCTTCCAGGCTCTGAAGAAAGGCGTTACTGCCGAAACGTCAGCTACTGTTGTATTGTATTGTGTTTTTCTATGGAAGTAAATTTATGTTGTTTAACAACCTCGCGATTGCTGAACAAGAAAACAACGCACTCTACAAAGCTAAAAAATCTCCATAACCAAACAAAGAAAGTGCTAAACCAAGATTTTAATCGCAATGAAAACAAAATAACTTCTTCGCATACTCACTGCTTCCATTAACGGTAGCCAATCTAGGTTTATTTCGGTAAGCCTTTGTCCATTTCCTCTTTTTCCTCTTGTGTTAAGGAAATGACAAAGCGATCATTTATATATCCGCAGTAATGGCCGGAAATCGTTTTCTGGTGTTTCCACCCTAGACATGAAATGCAATGACAATGAATTGTGCCACTCACTATCTCGTTGCCAAACCTTCCATTTGTGCGCACTGTTTTCCGGCACCATCTGAAGATTTAGCAGGTGTCGCCATCTGCTGAATCGAGAAGATATAGGTTTATTGCTCCTTTGTGTTGTATAAGGTGTTCGAGAATGGCTTGCAGAGTGGATTTGTATAAAGAGTGGTGACCTCAAAGGACTTCATCACGTATGCTGTTAGGACGCGTTTCGTGTAGACGATCCAGGAACGTTTAGGTGTTTGTAAGATGGATTGAAATGTGCTTTAAGAACTATGTAAGCATTAGCGCTAGAACCATGATTTCTATTAGTTGGCCCATCTACACAGCTAATGATAGGTCTAAATGGATCGGTAGATGTAAGAACATCAGTAGGTACTAACTTGTGGGTTTTAGTAAGTATAGGACGGGTCATGTTGTTAGCCAAGTTTTAGTTGAAAGATAACTAATGTTTTTTTAACCAGGCTCTTCTGCAACTTTAATGTTTTTTTAACCAGGCTCTTCTGCAACTTTGACGTTTTGCTGTTCAATTTTCAGTGTTGACTTTTGAATTCCTTCTCAAATGATGGACGATATAGGGAAGCATCTTCAGGATACTTTTTTGTTATCTCAACATATACCTGATAAGAAACTACCACAAACTCTTCCCTTTCTACTAACGGATAGTCTACTGCATACCACATTTTTGCACTTCTGTGAAGTTCAAGCGATATCTCTTCGTGCCATAGTGATTAAGAACTTTGGAAGTTTCTTCTTGGATTGTTGGGATAAAATGAGATTGATGAAGAGATTTACTCGGCTAAAGTTTCGACGTCTGTTGGAATAACTTCGGTTTGAAAATTACTGTTTTGAAGGCTCCGTGTGTGAATATCCAAAATTTGATATGGACTTCAATTTTGGGACCTTGCAGTCATAGGAACGGTTCAGGGAAACAGTGATAGCAGTAATGTTTCTGCCCTTTATTGCCCTCTTCTATTCAATACATCGACTGTAGCTTTGTTGCAACGTCTGTCCTGATGTTCATGTAATCTACAAGCAACCCTACGTAAGAATACCTTAGAAATTGGTTCAGATGGTGAACAATTTGAGCCCAGTTCTAATAGCGAGGTCGCTAGATCGCAAAGGACTAAGGACGATCAGTATCTACGATGCACAACACTTGTACCTATGTCTTTGATAGAACAATTGATCATGCAAGCAATGAGAATAAAGTACGATGTGATCGGACTGGCCGGGACGAGACGACGCCAGCCATTCAACGTCGTCTGTCACACCGGAGAAGAACTGTTCCGCGGAACATGCGGCAACAGATGAGTCAGAGTCGTGGGCGTCCTCGTCAACACGAGTTTTGCCACGAACTTCGATGCAGTCGAAATTGAAGAGATATGCATCAATATCAGCTTTGACAATCTTCGTCGTTTAGGGACCTGCAACAAATTATTCCAAAGAAGAAGTCGAATCTTTCCATATGGACTTGGAGAATTTCTACAGAGAAGACCATACATCATTCAGGGCCATCATTGGAGATTTCAACGCTAATACTGGACACAGATGAACGTTTGAAGAACATTACACTAGAACACACGGATCAAAATGGAACGAACAGTGTGTGCGGTTGTCTGAATTTATCATGACGACAGAGATCATTCACGGTAACCTGGAATTCTAGAAGCCCCACCCTAAAAGCTGGACGTGGGTGTCTCCCAGTGGAAAGTATCATAACGAAATAGGCCACATCATAGTAAGCCGAAGGTTTTGCCTAGCCGATGTCGCTGCTCTCCCAAAATTCTACGCGAGATCAGACTACCGCTTCCTTCGTGCAAGACTCAATTTCTCGGAGAAAAGGAGAAAAGGCCGCTAAATTCAGAAAACGAAGTCCCAAAACCACCATAAACTGAGATTTATTCAATTCATTAGTTGGCGGCTGGTGCAAAGACAACGTTCTTTATAACAACGATGGAGAATACCATGTGCTCATTCAGCATCTTCTCGTTAGAGCTGTGAAAGATGAGAGTTCGACAGTCACCAAGAGAAGTCTGTCTTCAGAAAGACTCGTGCTGAAACACCAACGTAGAATCGCATGAGCTGCAGGCAACAGCGACATAACATCCGAACTTGCAAAACAGTGCAGCCAGGCGATAAAAGAAGATCTTAAAGAGAGAAGAGCATCAGTAATGGTCAAAGCTGCAGAGGCTGGCAAAAAGCGTTCTCAAAGCCCACCGAAGCTTCGCTAATTACAAGATCAAGATGATTGCACTCCGACACCCAGACGGAACAGTTACAGCTCACAGAAAGGCAATGGAGAAAATGATTCACGATTACTACTCGGATCTCTTCAATAGTTAGGTCCTACTGTCCTCACACGAAATAGAGGAAGATGGATATGAAGCCTCACCGGTTCTCCTTTCCGAAATCCGATACACTATTTCGTCGGCGGAAAATCGAACAGCACCAGGTCTGGACATGGTAAGATCTGAACACTTGAGAAACCTTCCGTCAGTCCTCATAAACACACTAGCCCGGCTGTTCACACGTTACCTGTCTGAATGCAACTCTACTCAGTGGAAGACCAGAATGACCGTGTATTGTCCGAAAACGGTAACCTCCCACGATACTGGCAACTATAGCCCAACCTGCTCGCTATCTGCAGCCTACAATCTTTTCATCCGAGTAGTCCTAACCAGGATTGACAGAACACTGGGTGAAGGACAGCCATGTGAGCAATCGGGATTTCTAAAAGTAATCAATACGATGGATCACATCCACACGACAACAAGTTTCATTGAAATATAGCTAGAGTACAAAAGACTGCTCTGCCTCATTTTCATCAATTTAAAGAAAGCTTTTGACTCAGTTGAGACAGATGCAGTCAAGCAAGCGCTGGAGAGTCAAGGAGCGCCTACTAAGAGTATAAACATTCTTCGTGAGCTGTACAAAAAATTTCACGACTGAGATATCACCATTCTACAAAGATATTAGTATCCAAGGGGTTAGGTAAGGCGATACTACCTAGCCAAAATTATTCACCGCCAACCTCGAGAACGTCATGCGAACATTGGAGTGGGACCACATGGGATGAAAATGGATGGTCAACAATTACACCGTCTTCGCGTTGCTGATTACATCGTTGTTATAGCATCAAACATTAGCCAAGCGAACCGAATGCTTGCCGACTTTGTTGAAGGCTGTGAAAAGATTGGTCTTTGATTAAATCTCACAAAAACGACGTTCATGAGGAACGGATTGGTTTCATATGCCCCATTCACGCTCAGCAGAATGAATATCTCCGAATGCTTCAGTTACTTCTATTTAGGTCGGTAAATCAACATGGTGAACCACTTAAGGATTGGGATCCGTAGCTCCAACATACCTCAACGATCAAACATCAAAGGTGCCGTTCTGTGCCACACTGTCGAAGATAAGGTGGGTCGGGCACGCAATGCGTATGAACGACAACAGATAGACATGAGTCGTTGCTGACTGTATTCCTCGGTCTGTCAAACGTCTTGCAGGAAGACCAGCGACCGAATAGTAAGATCTCTTCAAGAAATATGCCTAGAAGAGATGTATGATGCTCGACGAGTTTCTAGATCGAGCAGAACTCGCTGGGCTACTCTTGCACAGGCAGCCTAAACGAATTGTTTAATGGCATGTGGTAGAGATGTGAAGTTCGTGAATTTTCCTTCTTATCGCATTAATTTTCTAATTTGACAATGAAAATCATTGTCATTTCCTGTGGACACATTGCACCTAGTGCCACTCTTTAAAGTGGAAGTGCCTAAGGAGATGCATTATTTATAGACTCACCTACGACGTTTAGGAAATTCCAGACTGGGTTTTCTCTTCTGCTATACTTAGATATAAATGGTCGATTAGGGATGGCTCACCGATTTGAAGCTTTGAGAACAAGTAATTGAGTTGTTTTGGAAATATGTCAGCATCGTCGCTGTCGTGTTTCCTTCAGTACCCCTGCTGTGAAAAAAAAGAATAGGATGTAAATGAAAAGCGATTACGAAGTGATTGAAATTCATTGAAGCATCGGTCTTTGTAAAAACAGTTTACCCTACGTCCTCAGGAAAATTCGTCATGAACAGTCTAGATATTGGGAAGGCATGTGGTCCAATTTCTTCTGCTGTCACCGTAATGTAATTTAACTTCAATGAACTAGAACTAGCTGAGAAACAGGCAAAACCAGGGACCCACATGGTGTGGTGATGAACGCGTTAGCCCCTGGACAGGGTAATAGCGCGTTCGTTCCCCACCGCAGACACCTGCGGTCCGCAGTTTTGCAAATATCTTAGCATCATTGGAGTTGTATTTCGCAACATACCCTAGCATTTAAAAAAAGTAGGCAGTAAATAATAAGTTAAAATACTGTAATTTACCGTTTCGTCCTTCACTATCTTTCACCTCATTTGTCCATAGGTGCAGGATTGTGTTGTAGGGCATAGGTACAGTTGTAGTTACAAGGAGGCAAAATTTTTGAGCAATTCATGATAAGCCGTGTTTCTTAACTTTATTTAAGGCGACCAGAACGTACCACCTCAAACTCGCATTACATCGTTTTTTATATATTGCAAAAGGTCCCTTTATTTCTTTTAGAAAGTCATAAAACCCGATCCGGATGGTTACGAGCAGGATGCACTAGTTATCGTGGAACAACATGGTAAAATTTTAGTTACTGAGAATTAAAAACAAATCTCGTTTTTCTGGACGGAGAAATAATATTGCTGCAGCCGAACAGCTGACCAGCTGCTCGAGTTTCACTGTTCATTGTCATCGAGCGAAATCTTAGGATCTGATACGTAATAAATAATCCTAGTAAGATCAGCAATCACTGAATTACTTGCCTTTATGTTATTGCTATCTTAGCTTCAGACATTGACGGATTTTGGTGCGACCGTTGTGGGAAGGCATTCACTTATTCATCCTACCGAGAAAATCATCTCAAATACACAAGATGCGGTGACAATGGCGACAAAATGTTTCCGTGCCCAATATGTCCGAGGTAATGACTTACGGAATAAAGCCATTTTTTTTCCTTTCTTGTAAACACAAAGTAGCATACTGTAGAATACTGGCGCTGTCACTTGCCTTCTTTACCGTCGTTGTTAGAGTTGAGGGAAAAAATTATATAATGACCTTCCTTTACAATGGATATTCGTTTGAACAACTGAGATGAGCATGCGGTCTGCGCCAACCTCTTCAGCGGCTTCTCAACGCGTCTATCTGCACTACTACCTAAATAGATCATTGTATATTTACTTTGAATTTTACGGGTCCACAGCACTTTCAAGAACCATCGTGTGCGGCATCACACGCTGTTAAAAGGCATTCGCCTTTCAAGTACAGAGTAAGTTGCGTGTTTGATACACAATGTGTATATATACAGCGCGAACACTTGGGGGGCTGTCGTTGCTCCATGTGAGCAAACTCCCCAATCCTGATCTGTTCAGGTCATTCGACAAAAGATATCGGCCTCGCGTTCACAATCTGGTTGTGCACGAAAATTACCGACCGCATGTGTGCTCTGTTTGCGGGAGAGCTTTCTCTCAGAAGACTCATCTCACTAAAGTGAGCGTGCGTGTTTTTCTGTACTATTTGACTCCGTCACAGTGTTATCTATTTTTCTATCCTGATTCTACTACACCAAATCAAGTTAATTTTTTCAGTTCTTTTTTTCATCCCCATACTTTCCTTAGTTAATCGAGGAAATTAATTTCGTCGACTTCGTCGCAATCAAAAAATTGTCCAAAGAGAGATCAATTTGTCAATTTCTTTTATTTCGCTACTACAAAGTGGTTTAAAGGCGACTCACTTGTTGCATAACTTGGTAAAATCAAATGCTCGCCGAGCTTCTTGGTCTTCTGGGATCTCGTCCCCATCTCTCAATTAGGAACAACAATGTGTCAGTTAGTAGTTTTTGTCCTGTGTTTATACACACCAAAGGATGGGCCTTTGAGGAGCGTCATAATTTTTAGGCGGCTTCATGTTTTCGTTTTTTACTGGCTTCTTGACACGTAGAGCGTGAATCACGCTTCTGCTTAGATGATAATATTCGTCAGCTCTTCTCATGTTGAATACCGAGTGCTTCAAGTTTAGTAAAATTTTCATTTATTCCCTCTCTGTGCCAGGGATACTTACAGCTTCTGGACGCCTAGTGAAGGCAAAGTTGAAAGGCATGGTTGGAGGAGATGTGTAGGAACACTTTCATCTGGACTCCTCCGTAATAAGTAAGAGAAAATCAAATCCTGTTTCAAAAGAAGCCTTGTCTCACTTATACTTGATTCGTCATTCAAGAATGTTCGTTCTTAATGACGGCCACCTACATCAACGAGATGGATGATGGGACTTCGCACGACTCCACCTTGTTCCCTCTCGTTTTTGGCTGCCATTGCAATGCTCAAAACATCCTAAGGTCCGCTTAAGAATTCCTTTGTGAACTGCGACGATCGGCATAGCAGGAACACTTCATCATCAACGAACATTCCTATGTGCTTTCTACAGATTGCAACGAATACTCCACATTCTCCTGGATCTCCCTCTTAGAGTGGTCTAACTCTAGTTAGACACGCGACAAGGTAACGTGTTCCTAGCTGACAGATAGAGGCTTCATCGCACACCAAAAGCGACCTTATCCTTCTCTGAGGCTTGAGTAGATCCAGGAACTGAGTTACTGCTTCTGCTGCCACCATTTACTTTTTTACGTTTACGAGGATATATTTACGCATGCATGTGAGGGTGTATCGTCGTTTATGCGGGTTGTATTCTACGAGTCGATTCGGCCAAGATCCTGTAATCATGTAACAGGGAAACATAAGATCGGCGGTTAGGAATCGTCTTCAACAAATAAGCTCTGGTCTACTCCGAAAGAGAATGACAAGCTACCCGTTAGTATATCCATTTCCCACTTTCAGAGCTCAGCAAGTTATTCGTACGTGAGAAAATCCAAACGCTGTGTGTTAAAATACAATGACCCTGTTCAACGGAAGACCGGCAAGACTGTGTAATTGATCAAGAAGGGCGACCTTCACGCTATCAGCAATGGTTACAGAGCGAAGTGGAAAAAATTTGCCTTCCATACACAAGTGCGCCCAGTGCACTGCTCCAGAAGAAATTTCACAGTGTTCCAGAGAAAATCTATTGGACTTCGTTCAATTAAACTAATGAGAATGATGAAATCTTAAGACAACTACCGATGATATACGCGATTTCGAAATCTTCGTGGAAAACGTATGGGAGGCATTAATCGGTAGACTGCATTCAGAAGAGTGTATAGAGGAGAGTTACAGAAATGGAAAAAATACAGAACATATCCAAATTTGATTTGGAGGAAGTGATCCTGAAACTGGTGTTTTGCTCGTTTGTTCTCCCAGTTAATACACGTTATACGCTGAATAGTAAAGCAGATGGCATCTTCATGACTTCATATGTCACAGAATTCTGCGGACAGAGATAACACCATCTGAAAAGAAACAGTTGGCTCGTTTTGATTTTATCTTTTATTGCACACGTAGGTTAAAATTATTTCAAACCAAGCAAGAATTTTTGTAAAGCTTCTAACCATTAAAATGTGGGCTTACACTACATGTGTTTTAGAGGAGCTAAGCAAATTGAAGTGAACTTATGATTGACCATTGACCATGGTTTACCACGAATTTTTATGGCACCGAAATGGGATAGTTTTAAAGTGTCTAGAAAATGTATAGCCGAATTGCAATCCCAGATTTACCAAAAAACCGAGATCGAAGAAGGCAAAAGCGTAGGAAAATACCTCCTTACATCGTCATTTTTGGTGTTTCTGATGTGGAAATACAACAGTGAAGATCAAACCCGTACAGCTGTGAAACATGTTTTCAGCACAATCGCTCACATTCGAGCGAGCGGCCTTATAAGTGTCCATATTGTACAAAGGCTTTCACAGATTCATCAGTTCTGTGCAATCATCTGAGGCGATATACTGGCGAAAAAGCCTTTTTAACGTTACGGTGCAGCATCTTTTCCAATGTTTATAAAACAACTTAACTTATGTTTAATTACAGTGTATATACTGTGACAGACAATTCGCTTCTCATGGTGCACTTGACGGACACATTCGGCTCAAACATGTTGTACGGAAAGACTAACTTAGTGCGAGATCTCACCACTTGCGGACGGCTTTCGCACTGTTTCGCGTTGTTGTTATTTATTGTATCGAGGATAAATGAACTGTAAAAGAAACAGAGATGACCACAAATTTATATCTTGACAAGCAGACACGAGATTGCTAATGCATTATGCATTTTATAGTGAAGAACGTTCTTCACAAATTTTGCGTTTTATATTTCATTGGCAACCTCGTGTCTGCTTATCAAGAGCACATAAGTCTATCGGTTAATGTCAAGTGGAGTGAAATTTGGTCCTAGGAATTATTATACGATGTATCAGTGTGTGAAAAGGCTATTTTGTTCTTAATTCCATTAAAATCATGGCTGAGTGTTTTCTCTGTTTGGTTATGGAGGTGTTTGGTTAGATAGATTGCGACAAAGCGGTCAACTTGACTTGACCTTACCAGGTCCCGAAGAAGGCGAAATGCGCTGAAAGGTCAGCTTTACCGTATTGAAGAGTAGAGTGGCACCTCAAGTTTTCTCAACAAAATTTTAGAGAAGCATAACCATAATCGTGCTGAGATATCTGGAAAACTCAGGACTGCTGGTGTCTGTGGTGGGGACCGAACACACTATTTCTCTTTCCAGGGGTTAACGCGTTCACCACCACACCATGCAAGTCCTTCGTTTCGCCTTTCTCTCAGCCATGTTATTGACCTACAGGAGCTATCATCAATTATCCGTCAACAGGGCTGATCTGGGGAGCACAAATCGGCATTGATGCCGATTTGTTCCGATTGACTGTACTGACTGTTGCCGATTTGTGCCGATTCATTGTAATGATGCCGCTTTGTGCTCCGCAGATCAATCCCGTTGACGAGTGATTGCTGAGACCTCCTATAGGCCAATAACATGGGTGAGAGAAAGTAGAAACAAAGGGCTCGCATGGTGTTGCGGTGAACGCGTTACTTCCCGGAAAGGATAATAGCGCGTTCGTTCCCTACCGCAGACACCTGCGGTCCGGAGTTTTGCAAATATTTCAGCATCATTATGATTATATTTCACATAATACTGCAGCATTAAAAAAAGGGGGACAGTGATTAAAAAGTGACGAGTTTATACAGAAGTATTTGATGATCGTCGACGTTAATAGAAAGTCGGTCGTGGGAATTGCTACAAGACGTATCAGCAAGATACTTCTGACCTAAAAGAAAGTACTGTCACAATTCGAAAGATTCTCATAGCTCGTCAGGCAATACACTTTCGCCGCTACTGCCTACAACACCATGTCGTTCCAAACCTCCTGATATAAAGACGCCTTCACGATGTTTGCACACTATCAGAGGATAGCCACCGAGTACTTGACAACGAAAGGCGAATATACGTGCCTGTCTACGAGTTGGGCAAGACCACATGTTCGCCACTCTCGCTATTAGAACTGGGCTCAAATTGTTCACCATCTGAACCAATTTCTAAGGTATTCTTACGTAGGGTTGCTTGTAGATTACATGAACATCAGGACAGACGTTGCAACAAAGCTACAGTCGATGTATTGAATAGAAGAGGGCAATAAAGGGCAGAAACATTACTGCTATCACTGTTTCCTGAACCGTTCCTATGACTGCAAGGTCCCAAAATTGAAGTCCATATCAAATTTTGGATATTCACACACGGAGCCTTCAAAACAGTAATTTTCAAACCGAAGTTATTCCAACAGACGTCGAAACTTTAGCCGAGTAAATCTCTTCATCAATCTCATTTTATCCCAACAATCCAAGAAGAAACTTCCAAAGTTCTTAATCACTATGGCACGAAGAGATATCGCTTGAACTTCACAGAAGTGCAAAAATGTGGTATGCAGTAGACTATCCGTTAGTAGAAAGGGAAGAGTTTGTGGTAGTTTCTTATCAGGTATATGTTGAGATAACAAAAAAAGTATCCTGAAGATGCTTCCCTATATCGTCCATCATTTGAGAAGGGAATTCAAAAGTCAACACTGAAAATTGAACAGCAAAACGTCAAAGTTGCAGAAGAGCCTGGTTAAAAAAACATTAAAGTTGCAGAAGAGCCTGGTTAAAAAAACATTAGTTATCTTTCAACTAAAACTTGGCTAACAACATGACCCGTCCTATACTTACTAAAACCCACAAGTTAGTACCTACTGATGTTCTTACATCTACCGATCCATTTAGACCTATCATTAGCTGTGTAGATGGGCCAACTAATAGAAATCATGGTTCTAGCGCTAATGCTTACATAGTTCTTAAAGCACATTTCAATCCATCTTACAAACACCTAAACGTTCCTGGATCGTCTACACGAAAACGCGTCCTAACAGCATACGTGATGAAGTCCTTTGAGGTCACCACTCTTTATACAAATCCACTCTGCAAGCCATTCTCGAACACCTTATACAACACAAAGGAGCAATAAACCTATATCTTCTCGATTCAGCAGATGGCGACACCTGCTAAATCTTCAGATGGTGCCGGAAAACAGTGCGCACAAATGGAAGGTTTGGCAACGAGATAGTGAGTGGCACAATTCATTGTCATTGCATTCATGTCTAGGGTGGAAACACCAGAAAACGATTTCCGGCCATTACTGCGGATATATAAATGATCGCTTTGTCATTTCCTTAACACAAGAGGAAAAAAGAGGAAATGGACAAAGGCTTACCGAAATAAACCTAGATTGGCTACCGTTAATGGAAGCAGTGAGTATGCGAAGAAGTTATTTTGTTTTCATTGCGATTAAAATCTTGGTTTAGCACTTTCTTTGTTTGGTTATGGAGATTTTTAGCTTTGTAGAGTGCGTTGTTTTCTTGTTCAGCAATCGCGAGGTTGTTAAACAACATAAATTTACTTCCATAGAAAAACACAATACAATACAACAGTAGCTGACGTTTCGGCAGTAACGCCTTTTTCAGAGCCTGGAAGAATTTGTAGAGTGCAGTCAACTTGACCTTTCCAGGCTGTAAAGAAGGCGAAATCCGCCAAGACGTCATCTTTGCCGCAATAAAGATTAAAGTAACAAATTGTTTGCTTAGTAAGCATATAGAAAAAATATTTGATCAATGCCGAGGTTAACAGAAAGTCAGTCGCGGGAATTAATTTGTTAATGTTTTTTTTAAGTTCACGTTAACCTCTGAATAACAACACAACACTCCACTGCAGTACAGTCAGGTTCAACGCACAAAGTAAAGCAATACATCGTCATATTAGACATACCTTCATCAGACCACAGACACCAAAATGTAGGAGCATCGATGCGCCGGTTAGACGATTAGTTTTTCTATTAGAAGTATTACATTCCAGAATTTAGAAGAGATTCATCTTTTATTGCTATGTAAAATAATATGCAACCGTTTTAAACAAATATTAATAGGCACTGGCAACATTTCTAATATATTCGCCACATTTATTTTCGTCCCCTCCCAACGTTTTACCGCCTACCTCATCGGGACTGGGAGGGGCTCTTGGGTATCGGGCTGCGATGTACAACGGGGGGTTCATCACCCCAGCATGGCCTCGCAAGCTGAGTAGGAGTCCGTTTTCCGCCAGGAAGCCCAGCTAAGAGTAAACCAATAGGATCCGCCGTCGTCCTGGAATCAAACTAGTCGCATGGTGGAAAATCTCCCTCTGATCCACGAGGGCTGCGACTGCCCGTCGTGGTGAAGACCAAGGGCAGACTTTGGCCAGGGTGACCTCGGGATTCCAGGGGAACCACGACAGCTAGACCGACGAAACTCCGAAAAAAATGGAATTTATGCTGGGGCCCGCACAACCATTAAAGACTGGCCATCCAAGTATCCAAGCAAACATCTATTTTTTGTCTCCTACCGGATGGTTTCTCCAAAGCTCTGACAAGAATCTGGGAAAAAAAACCAATGTGCATTTTTTTGCTACGCAAACAGCGGACTTCCTCATTTCTCATTTCATTAATTCACCGTTGGCAATGATTGTTGAAGTATCTTCCTACTCCGTTAATCGCCCACTCCTCTAACGAGCAAAACTACAAGAACACAAGTCGAACAACGCCAGCCTCAAACTTAGGGTAGCTCGTCATGGTAGCATTGATATGAACATGTGAAAATAATCACTCCAAAATCTTCAACTTTGAAGAGCTGGACATATTTGGTTAGTCATAGTTAGAATAAATTAGAAAGAAGTAAAACAAAAGTAATTGCAGGAAGAAAATTATGTGTGGCGAGTGGTTGAACTTATCCGCATTCTATTTCTACGCCCTTCTTGGGTCAAACGTAATGGGAAAAGGAGTCACTGCCTAAAATATTGGCTTATAGTACACAAATCTTAAGAAAAAATTATCTTATGGTAGAACATATACGCCAGATATTTGGGCTGCTGCAAAAATTGCAACAAGGTGAATCAACAAACACGTGTTCTTCACGGGTATTCAACTGCGAAGCACATTGTAGGGTTGATCCCCTTAGTAGAGATTTGGGTGATAAAATAACCGATCCAAGACGATCAAATCCCGCATGTCAATGGAAAAAATAATATTCTAGATAAAATTAGTGGAACTAGAGGAAGGTGTAGATCTCTGTTTTCCTTAACGTACTTACTTAAACACTTAGATTCATCCCTCACTGGATGTGCGGGCCCCAGCATAATCTCATTTTTCGGAGTTTTGCCGGCTTAGCCATTGTGGTTTCCTGGAGTCCCGAGGTCAGCCAGGCCAATGCCCGTACCAGGTCGTCACCACCACAGACGCCCCCTATGAATGAGAGAGAGATTTGCGACCACGCGACTAGTTTGGGACCAGGATGGTGACGTATCCTGGAATCGGTTTGCTCTTGGCTAGGCTTTTTGATGAAAACGGCGGGCTCCCTCTCGGCTTGGGAGACTTTGCGAGGGGTAAGAACCCCTTGTTGTACGCAGTCCGACACCCAGGAACACCTCGCAGCCATGATGAGGAGGCAACGGTGGGAGGTGTTTTGAACACACGCCTCGAAACACAAACACAAATTGACACCTCTAAGAGGACTTCTGATTTCTTCAAATACGTTGGATGTTTCATCTCTGAGATATCATGCTACTACCCTTTCCGGATACCAAAGCTTTGCAATTATCTCAACATCATTGGGCTTATCTTCGGCACCATAACTTGCCATGAAAAAAAGGAAATGAATAAAACGTGATTACATCAACTCGCCTGTCTCGGTTTCCCTTTAGTCGATCGACAACGTGAAGCTGAAACATTTTCAACAAACTGTCGTTCGGCGTAGACACCACTTACCTTTGCTGACGGGCTCTAAGTAAAGGTGTTTAGAGAGAAGAATGTCCTAAATTAACCTTGAATTCCATAGCTTCATTCCACATGAATAATATTGGCTTATCGACGTGTTCAACGATTTATCGTGCAGTTCCTCGTTGGTACGTATTGTCCAAGAAAATGACAAATCGGCAATGTGGAGAAATCAGGAAGCTTTCTTCAATTTGGACGCAGTGTATAGCTAAGATGTTGAGACTAATGTAGACCAAAGCTCATTAGCTCCTTCATTCAGGTCTTTGTTATAAAAACTTCTTCAGTGATTAGACATCCTAGGCAGTTGTCTGTCCTGTTAACGGCGTATGTACATTCAGCTGGTCAAAGCGCAATGGCAGTCCCAACTTTAGTTGAACTTTGTGAAATATTTCCTTATCTAGCTGGTACATTGTATAATAGTTTCTAGGACCAAATTTTCATTACCATTGACAACAACCAACAGCCTTATGTGCTCTATATAAGCAGATACGAGGTTGGCAATGCAGTTTAGAAGGCGATATCCGTGAAAAAATGGACGCCACTGTGAAATACATATTGCATTAGCGATCTCTTGTCTGCTCATCAAGAAAGTATAAATTTACATTCACCCTGTTTTTTTAATGCACTTCATTTATCTTCGACATAGCGAACAACAAAAAACGCAGAATAAGGTGGAAAAGGTAGAAGCCTTCTGCATCTTGGTGACGTCTTTTAGTACGTCAGTACTTCTGCCCATCATGTATGCGTCGAACGTGGCTGGCAAGAGCACTGTGGGAAGCGTATGGTTTACCACAGTGGACGCACTGTAATTGAACCCTCCAACCTAATTTGTTTCAAAAACGTTGCAAACGGTTTTGTATCCTAACCTTCAGTGGTTTTTCGCCACTGTGCTGTCTTGTGTGAGTTCGTAGAATGGACGACGCCGTAAACGCCATTGGACAATACGCACACCCATAAGGCCGCTCACCGGAATGTGAGCGCTGGTGCTGAAAACACGTTTCACAGCTGTATGTGTGTGATTTTTCACTGTTGTATTTCCACATCAGAATGACCAAAAATGATGATATAAGGAGGCACTTTCCTACGCTTTTGTCGTCTTCGACCTCGGTTTTCTTTTTTGGTAAATCTGGGATTGGAGTTCGGCTATACATTTTCCAGGCACTTTAAAACTATCCCGTTCCAGTGTCATAAAGTTTGTCGTAAACTAGAGCTAATGGTCACTTCATATTGCTTAACTTCTCTAAAACACGTGTATAAGTCCATATTTTAATGGTTAGAATCTCTTCAAAATTGTGGTGGTGTCGTGGTTTGAAACAATTTTAACCAGGTGTGCGATGAAAGATGAAATCAAAACGAGCCATTGTTTCTTTTCAGCTGGTAAAACCTGTCCGCAGATTTCGCTGACATATGGAATCATGAAAACGCGTTTCCTATACTACTTAGCGTGTACTAACTGGGAAGGAAAGCAAGGAAAAACTCTAATTTCAGGATCACTTCTTTAACATCAAATTTGGATATGTTCTGTGTTTTTTTTCTATTTGTATTTGACTCTCTTCCATTCATTCTTCTGATTACAGTCTGCCAATTAGTGCCTCACACACGTTTTCCACAAAGATTTTAGAAATCGCGGATAGCATTGGCTGCTGTCTGAAGATTTCATCTTTCTTATCCATGTGATTGAAAGAAGTTGAACAGATTCTTTCTGGAAGGCTGTGAAAGTTCATCAGGTGCTCTATAAACTTCTTTTATGGAAGGCGGATTTTTCCTGTTGGCTCTGTAACAATTTTTCTGCCTTCGGAGGGAGTAGACAGTTTCTACTTCGTTTCTGAGTGGTGGGTTAGTTTTCATCCCCGCTTTCATTTCTGATTTCGTTTTTTAACATCGTCTCCGAATCAACTAGTTGGAAGAGCGAGAGAAGGATTCCTCGCCAAAAACATTCCTCACTCGGATCCACATCGTGGTGAAGACCTGGATACGCCCTTGCATAGTTAAATCACGACTCTAGGGAGGATCAAGTTGTACAACCAGCAATTGGCAAGCCCCACTACCCAGTACACTGGTTGCTCCCGTCTATGACGTCAGGCGGTCAGACGACCCGTGAAAGGCCACAAAATCTCGGGTTACGCAGGACATCACTGGAAGCGGATCTGACGAACACACTCACGACACGACGTGGAGATTGTTTCATACTCTGCACCTACTGCACGTACTCTGCATATCATGCCGGTACACTCACTTCAGACACCGATCTTCACGCCCTTATTGTAGCCGCTGACGGCGTCAAATTTCATATGATCGCACCACAAGAAAGAAAAAATCAAAAAAACTGACATACGCCAACTAAACCGCGAAATCCTTGTCATCAGTGGAGAAAAGATCACGTCACGAAATGTCGGCGGCGCAAGCTTTATCGTACACCCGTCCACTGTCCATCTCGTCGACTCATAGGAGATCCTCTACCCTCCCGTGGCCGCCCTCCATCTTCAACTGACGCGTCATAAAAAGATCACAATCATCGAGTGCTACTCACCAACCGACGCGGAGGATGAGTAAGAATTAGAAGCGTTCTACTTCCAGTTGGAAGAAGTTATCCGCATTGATAAAGCATACCATCGGAGATTTTAGCGCCAGAATAAGAAAGGCCTACCAGAGCGGATGTAAGATCGGAAATTTTGGATTAGGCGAAAGAAATGAGAATGAAAACCGTCCTGCAGGACTCTTGTCTGCACAACGTCTCTTCTATAGGAACTCGTTTTTTACAGAAGAAAGAAAGCAGCCGCTAGACATGGTAGTCTCCTAATGGCATGAAACATGCGACGATCGAAGACATTCTGAAAAACAGAAGATGGTGCCTACATGACAAATCGGTAGTCCTGTCATTCTGTACTGGTTCCGATCACCGCCTTCTTCGCGTGAAGATTCGACTCAGCTGTAAGCTGGAAAAGAATTCACGTCATCGACCACGAGGAGAAAGTTTAGCTGTATACGACGAGAACATTCTGAAAGAAGTCCTATTCACGTTTATGACTGGCAGACTAAAGAAGATCCGACCGAAGGCTACGAACTCCCTATCGAAGGACTGGAAACCTGTGCTATAACAGCCTCATTTTCTCTAGCAAGAAGATCGGACCGCGTCTTCAGAACGCTTCGACTTTGTTTAAGTCATAGCTTAACGACTGTCCCTAGACGACGAAGCTTGTCAAGTCCGGTAACGATCCACACTTCTTAAAGCGCAGAGGTTCGATTTTTGGTTCATCTTCAAATGAATCAACGTTACTGGCCCAACTTGTGTTGATGAGAACGTCGACACTGCCTACACCTCCATTGTCGCATCTTTGAACCACTTATTCTCCTTTGTCATAGACGGCTTTGAATGGGTTGCGTCGTCTCGTCTCGCCCAGCCCAATGACGTCGTACCTTATCTTTCTTTTCTGCATGGTCGTTTCTTCTATCGATGACTGAGATGCAGGTGTGCGCGCATCGTAGGTACAGATCGTCACTTTAGTCCTTTGCGATTTAGACAGCCCAGAATGCTCTTAAGATTTTAGCATTCTCTCCCTACTCCTCCTTCCCACCTCTGCCGTATCGGAAGCTCTTTCGGGGTCAGGGGAATGAGGCCCGTTCACTTCACAGCGTTTGGATTCTTCATGCCCGCATGCAAATAGCTTGCTGAGCTCTGAAAGTGGGAAATGGATATACTAACGAGTAGCTTGTCATTCTCTTTCGGAGTAGACCAGAGCTTATTTGTTGGAGACGATTCCTCCGCCAATCTTATGTTTCCCTGTTACATGATTACAGGATCTTGGCCGAATTGACTCGTAGAATACAATCCGCATAAACGACGAAACACCCGCACATGCATGCGTAAATATATTTTCGTAAACGTAAAAAAGTAAATGGTAGCAGCAGAAACAGTAACTCAGTTCCTGGATCTACTCAAGCCTCAGAGAAGGATAAGGTCGCTTTTGGTGCGCGATGAAGCTTCTATCTGTCAGCTAGGAACACGTTACCTTGTCGCGTGTCTAACTAGAGTTAGATCACTCTAAGAGGGAGATCCAGGAGAATGTGGAGTATTCGTTGCAATCTGTAGAAAGCACATAGGAGTGTTCGTTGATGATGAAGTGCTCCTACTATGCCGATCGTCGCAGTTCACAAAGGAATTCTTAAGCGGACCTTAGGATGTTTTGAGCCTTGCAATGGCAGCCAAAAAACGAGAGGGAACAAGGTGGAGTCGTGCGAAGTCCCATCAACCATCTCGTTGATGTAGGTGGCCGTCATTAAGGACGAACATTCTTGAATGACGAATCAAGTATAAGTGAGCCAAGGCTTCTTTTAAAACAGGATTTGATTTTCTCTTACTTATTACGGAGGAGTCCAGATGAAAGTGTTCCTACACATCTCCTCCAACCATGCCTTTCAACTTTGCCTTCACTAGGCGTCCAGAAGCTGCAAGTACCCCTGGCACAGAGAGGGAATAAATGAAAATTTTACTAAACTTGAAGCACTCGGTATTCAACATGAGAAGAGCTGACGAATATTATCATCTAAGCAGAAGCGTGATTCACGCTCTACGTGTCAAGAAGCCAGTAAAAAAACGAAAACATGAAGCCGCCTAAAATTATGACGCTCCTCAAAGGCCCATCCTGTGGTGTGTATAAACACAGGACAAAACTACTAACTGACACATTGTTGTTCCTAATTGAGAGATGGGGACGAGATCCCAGAAGACCAAGAAGCTCGGCGAGCATTTGATTTTACCAAGTTATGCAACAAGCGAGTCGCCTTTAAACCACTTTGTAGTAGCGAAATAAAAGAAATTGACAAATTGATCTCTCTTTGGACAATTTTTTGATTGCGACGAAGTCGACGATATTAATTTCCTCGATTAACTAAGGAAAGTATGGGGATGAAAAAAAGAACTGAAAAAATTAACTTGATTTGGTGTAGTAGAATCAGGATAGAAAAATAGATAACACTGTGACGGAGTCAAATAGTACAGAAAAACACGCACGCTCACTTTAGTGAGATGAGTCTTCTGAGAGAAAGCTCTCCCGCAAGCAGAGCACACATGCGGTCGGTAATTTTCGTGCACAACCAGATTGTGAAAGCGAAGCCGATATCTTTTGTCGAATGACCTAAACAGATCAGAATTGGAGAGTTTGCTCACATGGAGCAACGACAGCCCCCCAAGTGTTGCACATGCAAATGTACACGTTGTGAATCAAACACGCGCAACTTGCTCTGCTAGTTGAAACGCAAATGCGTTTCAACAGTCTATGAAGCCGTTCACGACGTTTCCTGAAACTATGGACCCTTAAAATTTGAAGCAAAAACACCATGATCTATGCAAGCAGTGGATCGACGCTTTGGGACACCGCTGAAGAGGTTGATGCTGACTGCATGCCCATCTCAGCTGCTCGAACGAATAACTATTATAGAGGAAATGCATCACATCATTTTCCCTTAACTGTAAAGACGACGATAAAGAAGGAAACTGATTGCGTCAGTACTCTACAGTATGTGCCTTTGTATTTACGGAAAAAAGAAAAAAATGATGACTTTATTCCACAAGTGATTACCTAGGACATATTGGGCATGGGAACTTCTTGTCGCCGTTGTCACCGCATTTTGTGTATTTGAGATGTTTATCTCGGTAAGATGAATAACTGAATACCTTCCCGCAACGGTCGCACCAAAATCCGTCAATGTCTGAAGCTAAGATAGCAATAGCATGAAGGCAAGTAATTCAGTGATTGCTGATCTTACTAGGATTATTTATTACGTATCAGATCCTGAGATTTCGCTCGATGACAATGAACAGTGAAACTCGAGCAGCTGGTCAGCTGTTCGGCTGCAGCAATATTATTTCTCCGTCCAGAAAAACGAGATTTGTTTTAATTCTCTGTAACTAAAATTTTACCATGTTGTTCCACGATAACTAGTGCATCCTGCTCGTAACCATCCGGATCGGGTTTTATGACTTTCTAAAAGAAATAAAGGGACCTTTTGCAATATATAAAAACGATGTAATGCGAGTTTGAGGTGGTACGTTCTGGTCGCCTTAAATAAAGTTAAGAAACACGGCTTATCATGAATTGCTCAAAATTTTGCCTCCTTGTAACTACAACTGTACCTATGCCCTACAACACAATCCTGCACCTATGGACAAATGAGGTGAAAGATAGTGAAGGACGAAACGGTAAATTACAGTATTTTAACTTATTATTTACTGCCTACTTTTTTTAAATGCTAGGGTATGTTGCGAAATACAACTCCAATGATGCTAAGATATTTGCAAAACTGCGGACCGCAGGTGTCTGCGGTGGGGAACGAACGCGCTATTACCCTGTCCAGGGGCTAACGCGTTCATCACCACACCATGTGGGTCCCTGGTTTTGCCTGTTTCTCAGCTAGTTCTAGTTCATTGAAGTTAAATTACATTACGGTGACAGCAGAAGAAATTTGGACCACATACCTTCCCAATATCTAGACTGTTCATGACGAATTTTCCTGAGGACGTAGGGTAAACAGTTTTTACAAAGACCGATGCTTCAATGAATTTCAATCACTTCGTAATCGCTTTTCATTTACATCCTATTCTTTTTTTCACAGCAGGGGTACTGAAGGAAACACGACAGCGACGATGCTGACATATTTCCAAAACAACTCAATTACTTGTTCTCAAAGCTTCAAATCGGTGAGCCATCCCTAATCGACCATTTATATCTAAGTATAGCAGAAGAGAAAACCCAGTCTGGAATTTCCTAAACGTCGTAGGTGAGTCTATAAATAATGCATCTCCTTAGGCACTTCCACTTTAAAGAGTGGCACTAGGTGCAATGTGTCCACAGGAAATGACAATGATTTTCATTGTCAAATTAGAAAATTAATGCGATAAGAAGGAAAATTCACGAACTTCACATCTCTACCACATGCCATTAAACAATTCGTTTAGGCTGCCTGTGCAAGAGTAGCCCAGCGAGTTCTGCTCGATCTAGAAACTCGTCGAGCATCATACATCTCTTCTAGGCATATTTCTTGAAGAGATCTTACTATTCGGTCGCTGGTCTTCCTGCAAGACGTTTGACAGACCGAGGAATACAGTCAGCAACGACTCATGTCTATCTGTTGTCGTTCATACGCATTGCGTGCCCGACCCACCTTATCTTCGACAGTGTGGCACAGAACGGCACCTTTGATGTTTGATCGTTGAGGCATGTTGGAGCTACGGATTCCTTCCCTTACTTGTGTGACACATGGTACTCCTAGCATATAATACACATCGCCCTTTCTACTGCGCGTTCAATAACGCTGAGTGATCCTTCATCCTGCTTACGCAGCGACCAGGTTTCTGACGCATATGTTAAAGCAGTGAGTGTCGTGGAGTCGAAAAGGTGGGCATGGAGTCCGTCTTTGTTCTTTTCACTACATCCGTCATGCCCTAGAAAGTTGCCCATGTCGTTTATTCCTTTTGCTCAACTCGGGAGCTAAGTCGTTCATCACATTGATTTCTCGACCCAGGCAGACGTAACTGGAGCATTCGGAGATATTCGTTCCGTTGAGCGTGAATGGTGCACACGTAGCTAGTACGTTCATCATAAACATCGTTAGTCGAATACCAATTTTTCCACAGGCTTTATCAAATTCGGTAAGCATTCGTTCCGCTTGGCTAGTGTTTGTTATTATGAGAACGATGTCATAAGGAATGCGAACATATTGTATTTGCCGACCAATGATTTTCACTCTCATGTTGTCCCTTTCCAGTGTTCGCATGACGTTCTCGAGGGTTGCGGTTAATAATTTTGACGAGGTAGTATCCCCTGGTCGAACCACTCTTTTGACGTCGATGTTAATATCGTTGTAGAATGGCGATATCTTGGTTGCGAAATTTTTCGTAAATCTCACTAAGAATCTTTATATACTAAGCAAAAGCCTTCTTTAAATCGATGAAAGTAAGGCGGAGCAGTCTTTTTGTAACTCTAGTGATATTTCAGTGAGACTTGTTTCCGTGTGGATGTGGTCCATCTTACTGAATCCTTTTCGGAACTCTAATTGCTCATATGGTTGTCTTTCGTCCAGCATTCTGCTAATCCTGGTTGGGATTACTCGGATGACAAGTTTGTGGACGACACACAGCATGCAGATTGGGCGATAGTTGCCATTATTTTGTGTGACCACCCCTTTTAAGAATGGCACGGTGTTGCTGGTCTTCCACTGAATAAGGTCCTAGCATTCAGACAGGTAACGTGTGAAGTGCCGAGCCAGTGTGTTTACGAGGACTGGCAGAAGGTTTTTCGGGTGCTGAGACCTTATACTTCTCGGACCTGGTGTTTTTCGATTTCTCACCGACGAAGTAGTATGTCGGATTTATGAAAAGAGAACCGGTGGGGCTATATGTCCAACCTCCTCCATTTCGTATGAGGACAATAGAGCTTGTCTATTGAAGGGAACCGAGTAGTGTTCATGAATGATTTTCTCCATTGCCTTTCTGTAAGCTGTAACTGTTCCATGTGGGCGTCGAAATGCAATCATCTTGACCTTGCAATTAGTGAGGCTTCGGTGGGCTTTGCGAATGGTTTTGACACCCGCCCCAACAGCTTCTACTATAACTGCCACTCTTCTTTCTTTAAAATATTCTTTCATCGCTTGTCACATTGTTTTGCATGTTCAGACGTTAGTTGGTAGTTGTCTGCAGCTCATGCGGTTCTACGCTGGCGTATCACTCCATTGTTCCTGAAGACAGACGTCTTTTGATGACTCTCGAACTCTCAGCTTTTATAGCTCTAACGCGATGTTGAATGAGTAGATCGTATTCCTCGTCGTTGTTATCGAGAATGGTGTCTTCGCAACAGCAGACTAACATACTGGATAAATCCTAGTTTATGATGATTCTGAAACTTCGTTTTTTTTTAATTTAGTTGCTTTTTTCTCCTTTACGCAAGAAATAGAACCGTACGTTAGTTAAGCGGATGTCTGATTCCTTGTGAAATTTTGAGGCAAGGGCGACATCGGTTAGGCAATGCCTTCAATTTATTATGATGTGGGCTACTTCGTTGGGATACTCTCATTGCGAGACTGCCACGTCCAGCGTTGAGGATTGCTCTTCTGGAATTGCGGGATATCTTGAATGGTCTTTGCCGTCATGATAAACTCGGAAAGCCGCTCAACCTGATGAACTCAAACAACCGCACATCGTGCTCGTTCCATGCTAATCCACGGGTCCCAATGCGACTTTCTTCAGACGTTCTTCTTGGTCCAATCTTGGTGTTGAAATCCCCAATGATGACCTTGAAGAATATATGGTCTTCTCTGTAGAACCTCTCGAAGTCCATATAGTATGCTTCTTCTTCGCAATAGTTTGATGTCGGCGCGTAGAGGACGAAGATTGTCGGAGCCGGTATTGGTCCACATCTTTTCAATCGTAAGCGTCTAATTTGGGTTGTTAGCTGTTCGAATGAATCGATGTTAGTGGCCAATCTCCTGTTGACGAGAGCGCCGACGCCGCCGTCTCCTCTAGTGCCGCATGTTGCGAGGAACAGTTCCTCTCCGGTGTAACAGATGGCGTTGAATGAGTGGCGTCGTCTTGTCTCTGCCAGACCGATCAATCGCATCTTATCCTTATTGCTTGCATGATAAATTCTTTTTATCCAGCACTTAGCTACAAGTGTTGTGCATCGTAGATACAGATCGTCCTTAGTCCTTTGCGATTTAGGCAGCTTAGAATATCTCTGAGATATTAAAAGCCTCTCCGTGCTCGTCCTACCCGACGCTGCCGATTCTAGTTGTTTTTGGAATCAGGAGAATGAGGCCGTTTATTCTACTGTGTTAAGATTTTTTGGTACCCAGGTACGGCTTGCTGCACTCTGAACGTGGGGGCTGGGTGGACATACTCGTGAGTAGCTTGCCAGCCTCTCCCAGAGTAAACATGAAGCTTGTTTGTTGGAGGCGGCTCTTAACCACTTCCCATGTACTTTTCTTTTAGATCAACCTACGTCTCAGGGAAGCAAGGTCGTTTTTGGTCGCCGATTAACTTCCAATCTGCCACTTGGGGACGCGTCACGTAGCCTCTTGGCTAACCGGCTCGAGATCCCTCATATGTTGGAGAACTGTGAAAATCAATTAAATCCCTTAGAAGATAGAGAAGTGTCGAATCAAAGTGGCGAAGCTGTTTTGCAGCTTTGTGTTTCCGTCAGAAGAACAACACTTCCTTCGAAAACGGGGGGCTTTAGCAAAGTCTTTCACTAGGCACAGAAGGGTAGCGATGAAGATGTTTTGGTGCCGAACCCATGATTCTGGCACGAAAACCGGAATCTTGTCAAGCAAAGCCTTATAATTTCCTGTTCATTACGTTTCGGTGATACAGATCTTCACCACAGACAATAGCCATTCTCTGTAGATGAGAAAGAGATTTGATGTCTAACCACTAAGAGGTTTAATCACACGAATGATTTTGATGCGAAGAAATACAGGGAAAAAATTATCACCATGATGTGATATGAAATCTTTTAATAAACGGATGAGAACTACTACATGACCTTCGGTCCAACGGTCGGCTAACCACAAGAGTTGCCACATTTTGGAAGATTTCTTTTAATAAGACAGGGGCATCTCTTTGGGCAAGGAACGGGGACTACTTGTGAGGGAATCTAGGAAGACACGGCAAAGTCCAGATTTCAGTGAGAATCTTGCATGATCACAATTGACATAGCAGTTAAAACACATGAAGACGGATTTTTAGGTAGCACTGGAATCTTGAACTCAATTACTTTGTAGATGTTTGTTGCAGAAAACTGAGAATTTTTTTGTAAAAGTGTCCACCACATGGTCAGACGGCCAATTATGCAACGACTCATTTAAGACACCTATTCATATTAGCTCGTGAATTTACGTTTTGACAACAAGCCATCAAATCCAGTCAAATCCAGCTATGTCTTTGAATAACTAAAGAGATTCCACTTCAGAACCTAGTTTCCAAACGGCCGACGGCTCAAGGATTTTCATCCAGTTAGTTTACAATTTACACATTAACAGACACCCATTTACCTGTCAGTTAATTCTAGAATCTCACAGAAGAAACCAAATCATAAATTTGTAACACCTGGTGAAGGGTGCTATAAACACTAACATCGTCAGCGGTCGACATTTCGACTTCTTCAGTCTTTGACATTCCAGAAAATGAGACACACCGCATTGAGTTAAGATGAGAAGCAAATGATAAGGGTGATAAAGATTGTTGTTACTTGATAAAAGTAAAGTCTAGTACGGGAAAAAATTCATATGCATCATGTATCTGTACTGCTCTCCGTTATATAATTCATTCCGAAGACGGAAAAAATGAGGTCCGCAAGTGTACGGCCGGTAAAAACCACCACTCACATACAAGTCTAAAGTTTCGGCAAGTAGAACTCTTAAAACGCTTCGGACTGTTTCAAAAACTCTAAAGATGAACCTCGAGAGGAACACCTTGTAATAATGCGCGATCTCGCACACGCCTCAGGTTGATGCTTTCACCTGAACCAGGCACACTCCTTAATAATGTAACGCTGCGTATGACTGGTCTCCAACAACGGTTGGGCTATCAATGAAGGAAAAAGCGGCGACTGTTTAAAAGAATCTGTTCATCTTCTAAAATTTAGTAATGAACTTATTCTGTTTGAGTTATAAAACTGTTCGACGAGTAGACCGTGTGTGAATTTCGTCGTTTCCAACTGCTAAAGGAGAAGAAAGAGTTAAAACGTCGTCTATTGTGAATAGATAGTGTAACAAGGGCACGTGTAGCGTAGCGGTCGGAGGCGCCCTGCAGCACACGCGTGAGATCGATCCCTGAGTCCGCGTCTCTCGAAGCCTACCTTTCCTCTGAGGTCTGTAAATTGGTAGCAGACTTTGCTAGGAGGACAGCAGCACTGTCTCTATACATTGGAAGGCCTCAACGAGTCATTGTTAGGGCAGATACGCATTCAATCACCTTCAACGATGCATAGTGAAGTTGAATGCATGGCGCATCCCCTCAGGGATTGATCAGCCCCGAGAGGTTTATCGCTTTTTCGCTGTGAAAAGATGCTCGTTTCTAGTCGTCACAAAATGGTGATTTTTTCATCAGTTCTTACTAGCGTTGTATTAGAGTTCTAAATCAATTCGCTTTTCTGACAGCAATTCTCCTTTGAAAGAAAAGTCAAGAGATACGAATTGCCTAATATCCTGCGTGTCGGCTTAACTTCTGTGCCATACGGTATCCTTTCAACGGTGGCGATCACATCTAGTGTTATGTTAGGTGTCCAAAGAGCAGCTAAGCATTCCGTGCTGTTCGCCTGAGTTAAAAGCTGATCTCATAGTGCCGAGTCAGTGAGTCATTCATTTCTTGCAACGCGATGCTGCTACAAGAGCGTAGTTCAGTTGCCACATTCTTTATATTGAAGCCTCTATTCTTTTCATATACATTGCTGGTCTGGATCTTGTGGATATTCCAGTTGTAATTTCTGAGCGAAAACCTAACATCAGGGTGGAAGACTGCTGCAATCTAGCCATGTCACATTTTTCTTGTGAACGAAAAGAAGCAAATTATTTAACCCTTTCAAAAACGTCGGTACCTTCCCATAGTGAAGTTGGTAGTGAATGTTGTGGAAATCCACCTTCGCAATGTCTAACTCACCATTACACCTGTGTTCAAAAGATATGCAAGTGCAAAACATCGTACCGTTTACTCACTGGCTGTTATGTTTGCGACGCTGGAGGCGAGCTGTCCAAAATTCGTTAGTCTCGTTGTTTTTTCCTCAAAAAGTTAAAAAAAAACTGGCCCGCTTTGAGTTTCGTATTTTTTTTTCACTATCAGCTAGAAATTTCTGTGACGAGAGAGTTTAGGGAACAAATACGAGCAATTTTGGACCTGCTTCCACTTTAAGTCTCACCAGAGTAGCTTCGTTCGTTGTGTACGCACCTGCAGAAATACTTGCCGTTTACGTTTCTTTACAATGTCATTCTTTTAGGTTATTAGCTTTCGAATGAGTTTTCTTGCACATCTGAGGTCAACTAAAAAGTTAGCCGAAGTGCACTGCTCACAGATTTGAGCTTGCTTTCGGTGCGTTATTTCAAAACTTCTGAAAATCCGAAGAATCTGGCAATCCTTTCTGGGCAACTGAAAATTTGTTCGGTTCTGCACACGTTTTGAAACTTTGTTTATTCATCGTCTATCACTATCACAGCATCACTTCTATTTCTACTCGCCTTTATCGAAAACATTTAAAGAAGGCATCGCTGCCATTTGTCACAAGACGTGATATTGCATGCTACTACCATATCATTTCGACATATTACCCCTCTGCGTTTAAGAAATACGATTACGAAGAACACATTCATTTCAGAGACAACGTCAGGATGGCTTTTTTCGAGATGGAGGCGATTACCGTAGAGAAGGCGAATTCTTCTGTTCATTTTCGGCTTGTATGTGTGTCAGTACCCAGACAGATCTTCGAACGCGTTTTGTGCCAGGCCAGGGTCAGCTGTTTTGTTTTAGTAATCTGCAGCTTCGTTTGAGGGAAGCCACAATGCCAACAGCCTTTGCCCTCCACCAATAACGCCAACACACCACTTAAGAGCTACGCTATTTTCACGTCTCAATTTAATGCAGATAAGCAAAGTGTTATGGGATAACACATCACAGGAACTTTCTCCGTATTTGTTTAATTGCTTTGAGACCGGAGAAAAATTTCGATTAACCAGATCTTCAACTGTTTATCGCAGGCAATCAGGTTGTGAAGAATGGCATCAGCACAATGAGGGGATCCCCGGAAACGCAGTGCGACAGGTCAAGCAGTGTGCTTTCCTTCTTGGTGTGAAGGAGGCACCAACACACGTGTGTAGTCGGTGAGATTTCTGTCCCAATTCCTTGTTGACATAGATAAGTTTAAAAACCGGAGGGAGAAAGAGAAGTACACTCTTTTTTATAGCAGCTCTTCGTCTGGTTGAATTTTTGTTTCCTCATTCGCTCATTAATTTTCCTTGCCTTTATTTCTTCTTTGATAAGTAAAACCCCACACTTCATGTGACGCTTTCCACGATTATTAGAGTTGCCAGAAAATTCCAGCGCCTAGTGCCACTGCACCCTGCTTTTTTATTTCTATGGTCTTCCTATTGTTAATGGGTTGGTTTTCGTTTGTTCCAAGCTTTATAGAGCGCACTTTGAAGGCGGTAAAATGCATTATGTTGGTTTTCTCTGCGTCTGGATTAACAGACGCCTTACTATCGAATAAACGTCTTCGGAATCAACGTGCTCTTCGAAAATGTCCCTTAGCTCGGTCATCAACCAACACCGGCTTTCCTTCTGGTTTGAATTTCTTACTAAAGCTTTATCTTCTTACTACCTGTTACACAATGCCGCGTATGGCGCAGTGGTTAGAGTTTCTTTTCAACACTCATGGGTTCGACCCCGTGCCCAACGGTTACTAGGCCTTCTGTTCCTCTGGGGGGACAAATTGGCATCAGAGACCTGTCTAGTAGGAAGGACAGTAGCACCGACTCAATACATCGCTGAGCCACAGCGAGTCATTGTATATGTCAAATATGCATTCAGACACCTCTAAGGATGCCTGGTGAACTCGAATACATGGCATGTCCCTTAGTGATTGACTGACGCCGAGAGCTTCACTCCTTTTTATCCTATTATAGCATACCTTTTGACAGAGCACCGTTGTTCTTTTATTATTCTTTTGCTGAATATTTTGCAAGAGAGAAGATGAAGTAATTCTGCACTGCAAACGCCTTTTTAGTGCTTTGGTTCTCCTTTAGCATCTACAGCTGTATCATGAGGCCACCAAGAGCCAGGGCATAATATTCAGCTATGACGACAGTAAGACCTCTTTTGATGTCACCACGGTTAGCTTCTTTAGTTGTCACTAATTATCTCTTCAGCAATCATTACTCTGGTATGGTTTTGCGAACAAATACCGTCTTTGTACCTAATAAGTCCACCTGTGCGCGATCTATTGAAATTCATCGTTAAGCTAACATGTCAACAATCATTGTGCCATTGACACTAACAGAATAGTGCGCTGGAGTTGAAAACCGCTCAGTAATAAGCCTTACATGATATATCAAATTTTAATGTTAATACATACCGCAGAGTATAAATGACTCTCTTTCACTTCCAGATTAACGCCTGCACGTAGAATTTAGCAATGCAGCGCAGTATTAAAATAAAGGTATTGTATTACTGCTATGAATTCTGCATGCTCTGGTATTCACTTAAGTATTTCCACGCAATTTTCAACCATCATACAAAGCGAATATAGAGAGCGCGTGTGACACAGTGGATGCGCCACACACGTAGAATTGATCCCCACGCCCATGGCCCACCAAGCCCTCCATCCCTCCGCGATCGGCAAATTGGTACCAGACTTGTCTGGGAGGATGGCAGCACTAGCTCGATACACCGGTAGGCCACCGCGCGACTCATTTTAAGGGCCAGATATGCATTCATTCCCCTCCAACGGTACTTAATGAAGTCGAATTCATGGTGCGTCCCTTAAGGATTGATCAACGCCGAGAGCTTTATCCTTTTATTTTGACGCAGTTTTGTATTTTTTGCTTCTTTTTTGTGAAGTTGGCCTAAACGTTTTGGCAAAGCCGTACAAGTTCCCAGATCGCGTGAAAATAAAGAATACTACTGGAAAATGTGTAGTAATGGAGAGTGCTTGTGAACGTTTGTAAAATCTGCCACGGTGGACTTTGATTTTGCATTCTTTTTCCGGACCTCAAACTCATGTTAATTAAACCTTCGTGTACGTGTACGTGTACTGTGTTACTGGAATGCATACAGAAGGGAAGAGAGAGTGGAGCCTGGTTCGACGTTCTTGAAGATTCTTCACGTGACTCGTTGGCTTGGTAAACAATGTTGATTAGGTTTGGTTAGAGAGCTAACTGGAAAATGAAGCGCTTATATTGACAGCAAGCTTTTATAGAGCATTTGTGGAGATGGAGGAGACGCAGACTTTTATACGGTGCAAGTTACCCTTAATCAGTTTTATTACACCGATATTTTTGAAGCAACTCAAGCCTCTCGGTTCCACCCGCTCAGGGAAGCAAATTTTTTCGTCATGTCGACTTCTCCATCTAATTCAGTCTGGGTTTCGCTTAATGTTTTAAAAGGCATACTACCAACAGTTTGGTTTACCTATCTCCACACGATACTTCTACGGTTTTCAAACAATGAAATAATTGATACATTTAATACGAGTCGACGAAGTTTGCAGAACCTCCTGAGAAAGAGATGATCAGAAAGCGAAAAATCCCTCAAAGTGGACTTATGACATCAGAGTTCCTTACGAAAAGAAGAAAATTTGTAAAAGCCCAATATCCGCGATATCTGTGAGATCGAGTTAAAAGATTTTATAAGATTATGTCGTTGGAGTAGAAGAGGAAGCACAAAGCAGATGTGTAGAAATAGTGCCTCAATAGAGGAACAACGACAAAGACGAATGGTGACGTGTGAAAGATTCTATGTCATTTTCACTGCTCAAAGATTTGTTTCGAGAGCTACTTTAGCATCGTCAAATAAACTAGATGTCTTCCGTGTAGAGCAGGAGATTCCCGCCGATGAAGAAAACCAAGAGAGAGCTTCTCTCCTAAAATAAAAAAGATGAAAAACCGTTTGCATAGTTCCTCAGTATAAACGGTGCGGGCTTCAAGAAACTGATATTTTTTTAAATAGTTTGGAAGTGTTGAGGACCACAATCCTCTTCTCCATAAGAAGGCGATCTAGTGTCACTTTATGTGGAGCAGCTCGTGAAGTTTGACTTACCGGTATTGTTTGATAACGATTAGCGTTATCAAGGAATCGAGCAGCGGATTCGCGGCTAATCCAATCTGAGTAATCGTTATCACAGTACCATTGGTTATAGGCTCTGTTAACAGCGTTATAGAGGAGAGAGTAAGAAAAGCAGGTGCCTGAAAACAACGATTTTGGAAACACTAATGAATAACAGTTTGCCGTGTTTTTTGAAAACTGTTATTGATAAACTGACATGAAGTTGTTAACTGGCTTAATTCACAATGGTTAACATTTACACAGACATCGTCTTCATCGGAACCTCATTGCGATACTTCGACACGCCGCCTTACTTGAAGACACATTTTGAAAAACTGGAATCCAAAATTGCAATCACGCTAAAGCCATGTGCAGATACTACCTTTTTCCTGCCACCGACATTTAACGCATTGGCGAGCACCGTTGATTTTAAGAATACCAGGAAAAAAACTCCAAAAGAGGGCTTTTTTCATTTACAATGCGGAGTGAAGAGCTCTTCACAAGCGACTTCTGACATCAGATCTATGTTTGATAAACTGTTGACAAACTGCCGATTTTATCCAAAAAGTGCTGCAAAACCATTCTTTAAGCAACTGAAGGGTTGTTAAGGAGTGAAACCACTGAATAGAAAGGAATGACAAATGAATATCGCTTTGGGCAAAAAAATTAACCTCGAATACGTAGATAGGTTACGGGTGGTTAATAAGGAATTCGTCAGTGCAGTTTATTTTCAGATTAAAGCAAAAAGCAAAAGTAAAAATTAGTTCCCAAGTTATTGAGGCGTTCTGGGCCAATTCGAAAAAAACAGAAGTCGAATCGAAAACCTCTAATGCCATACAGTCATACTTGACATAGCACCATATCAGAGATTTCTGGGTTATACCCTTAGAAAGTGGCCTTGAGAGAAGATAACATTTTGCAAACCCTCTTACCACGATTGAGGTCTTTGATTTGAGTTGTTCATGGATTGTAACTTCTTTATTCAACAAGGCCGCCCGTCAATATGTCTCCATAAGAGAACAGAGATTTAGTTCACAAAAACAGTAGCTATTGTGAACTAAAAGTTGTGTTAACAACGTCGTGTCAACTTACCGAGAATATCTCGTACAAGCACAAGAACACTCGCATAAACACTTATTGATCAATGCTTAGTTATTCTTTCTTTAAAAACGGTTAATGCAACGCAACAACGAGTGTTATCTAGATAACTAATATCGGCAAACTCTGTCTGAGAACATCAGAAAGGTTTCTTACTGTCATTGGTGATAAAGTGTTGAATGTCAAACTTGGATGAAAAGCACAAGTTCAACCTCTGAGAGGACCTTCCTCCCACACGCGCAAGCCGACTTCTTCGAAAACAGCATGCGTCATAAAGATGGCACTTGCCTATAACAAACACCTGAGATGAGGAATCACCTAGTTACAACTCACCCCGTCGGCAATGCCATCACCTATAGCAAAATCTGTGCCCTATTATGGAAGGTCGAGGTGGAAAGAATCATTTTGGAGAAGAACAAATTGCTTAGTTTTTGTAACTGCGCTGATAAATCCGCATTGATGGCAAGCTGCATAATGTTGCTTGTCATTTCTTCACTGGAAAGAATAAGCGGTATATGATTAAGATATCTCTTACAGAGACGTTTGCAACTATGGCAAATTGGGCCGCACCTACAAAAATTGTTCTGTGAAATGCAGATAACTATATAGTGATAGGGTCATCCTGCATTCTAAAAGACACCAGAGTAGGTTTTGTAAGGAGGACAGGTTTAAATTCGAATCCAAATGGAAACATGTTGAATGAGTACTGAGCACTGTCAACTGCCAATAAAAGATGTCGAAGCATATTCGGTGGGCAATGAAAAATCACAGGATTTCAGCCAGCTTAAAAAAGAATGAGGCCATTTGCTACGTTGCACCCGCTGCAGTGTTCCACTGTGTGACATGCTCAACCGATATGAAAAGAGGGCAACGGCGGTCATGAGGAGGAAACGACAAGAAAAGTGTTCCATACAATCGTCTTCGGTTCCAAGACATAATTGTTTTATCAATATCATATTTCAGATGTGCTGCTAAGAATTCTCTTCACAAGAGCTCGTGTAGCAATTAAGAATATGAACACTGGAGATATTCCGATGTCAGAGAAGACTTGGGCCGACGCATTCCGATTTGGACCATGGACTCCACCTTTAAAATTCAGCGCAAATGATTTTCTTTTCGGCAGAAGAAACTATTCTCAGGTCACATTTAATGTGAGTTCTAGCTTATACGGGCACAATAAGTGTAAATGCTCATATATACATATATATGTGTGTATGTATATGTATATGTATATGTATATGTATCTTTATGTATATATATACACATATATATACTTGAATACTTGGACAAGCCGTCTTAAATGGTTGTGCGGATGCCAGAATAACCTCCATTTTTTTCACATTTTTTGCTGGTTTAGCCAGTGCAGTTCCCTGGATCCCCGAGGTTAGCCAGGCTAAAGTCTGCCCCCACGTCGTTACCACCACAGCCAGTCGCCGCTCTTGTCGATCAGCGGAAGATTTGCCACAATGTGACTAGTTCGGTAAAAGGACGGTGACGGATCCTGGTATTGGTCTACTCTTAGCTGGGCTTCCTGATAGAAACTCGGGGCTTCTTCTCAGGTTGGGAGACCATGCCAGGAGGATGAATCCTCGCTGTACTCCGCAGTCCGGCACCCAGGACACCTCCCAGCCACGATGAGGCGGTAAACCTGTGGGAGCCTTAATCGTTGACATAGGTCAGAATTGGATGTGATAATAACCAAAACACTTTTAGATCAATCTCTGCGCATTTTTTGCCTACTAAGTGCAACCTTGCTCAAGCTTATAGAACAAAAATTCCACATGAAGATTAGCAGTTATTCTTCGTCCACGTCACTCGGCCGATCGATTACTACTTCAGAAATATCGTCAAATCTTGCTGATGATTGCAGAAAAAAATTTAATCAAAATGTCTTGTGCAATATTTTAGCCAAATGCTAAACAAAAGAAAGATAAATAACGTACCTGACAGCTAAGTGGGACGACTGCCTGTGCAAAAGTTGCAAGAGCGATTTGTCTCGTTTCCAGCAATCGTACTTGATCACGCAAGTTCTTCACTACCCGAATATGGCGCGCTAGAAACGGAATTTCATTGGACCGTTTGCTTTTAAGGAAGACATTTCATTGTGACCAAAATTCTCATTTCTTCAGTAAACCCATTTTACCACGACCATAAGTGAAGAGACCCGGCTATGCGGATATTTCACAAATCGATTATCGACAATGACGAGCTCCTACCTACAGCACGTAGATTAAAGATGAGACAAATAATTATGACTCGACTTATTGCACACCATTTCTGCACTGCTAGTGGCACTACTAGATGTACAGCGAATCACTGCTGTGCGAGGGCAATGTCTACTAAAATCAGGTTCGCCTGCACACGTTCCCTTTTTGAGATAGTCCGAAAAAGGAGCTCTGATTTGCTTTCTCCACTACAACACTCAAAGACACGTCGATTTAAAATGCAAGGCATAGCCGTACGAAGTTGACTGCAAATGGCTTCTCCTTGTGTATAACCCCAACTTCGCGTCTAATTTGGATCTTCTTTGAAATCTAAAGGTTTACTTCCCAACAAGTCGTATTCCCAAGTTCGACCAACATAACCCATTCCGCCACGCTCACCGTATTTCGTAGATGGCCCAACGAACTACACGTAACTTTTCCTCGGCTGCGAACTTTCTGGTTTTTTTCAGAATAAAAAATTCTTTTTGCACCTTCTAACTAACACGAGATTGTTGCCACATATTTATTCGGCTAACGTTTTGAGCTTCCACGTTTCGACGTCTTCGTCTTCCTCAAACTCAAAAATCCGAGTCGATGGTCCACAGTCGTTCGACTTCTCGATGTGGGATCTTGTTCATCGTATCGATACAATGATATTACTTCGCCACGTGCAAGTTTATCTAATACCGACTTCTACAGGATAGAATGTCCATTGAAGAACAAATTGTTATCAACGGATAGTCATATCAACAACAACATGTATAAAAGATCATCGCCGGGTGAGGCCAACTCACTCAAGCGGTGTTCCACTGAAGAAAATCCGACTCGATACGACGAGGAAGACGACACATCGAGAAGACGAACAACTGCGGACCATCACTCGCACCATCGGCTCTGACGAAGGCGAAGACTTCGAAACGTTAAACGAATAAATATTTGACAACAATCTCGTGTTAACTTATCACCGAAATAAGCTGCTTTGATCATTTATAAAGAGATTAAATGAAGGTCAGCTTACAATGGTATTACTTCGCTACAAAAAAATCTTTTCTCAATAAATAGAGGACTTGAAGGGTTCTAGCGATATAGGATTGTAAAAGAGACTTTGATGTATCGTTCTATGGGCATGGATGATACGTGTGCTAGTATTTACTTTGTGGCACAGTGGTCGGAGGCGCCCCGCAAAAACACACGTGGAATTGATAACCGCGCCCATGGGCCACCATTCGCTCCAACCCTCCGTGATCGGCAAATTGGTGCCAGACTTGTCTGGGCATATAGGAGCACTGGCTCGATACGTCAGCAGGTCACTGCGAGTCATTGTAAAGGCCAGATATGCAATCAGTCACCTCCAAACGATGCTTAATGAAGTCGAATGCATGACGCATCTCTTAGGGATTGACAAACGCCCAGTGCTTTATCCTTTTTATCCTTCTACTCTGGCCCATACCGCAAATAAATTGCTGTCTGCATTTGGAAGTATTTTCCAGCTCCAGAAGTATACCCGCATATTCTGTAAAATGATCATGAACTATCATAGGAATTAAAATTAAGTAGCAGTTATTTGCTAGTCACATTGCCCATCAATGAACTTTTTTCAAAAATGACGTTTTTTATAAATCATTAAGGCCACAGAAAGGCCTTTCCGTTCCCACCTCAACTATTTTGATCTGCTTTCGAATAGCTATCGAATAAATAGACATAACGGGTGGAAAAAAGATTGCTGATGGCCTGACCGATAGAAGTAGCGGAGAGACAGGCGAAACGAACCCGCATGGTGTGGTGGTGAACGTGTAAGCCCCCGAAAAGGGTAACAGCGTGTTCGTGTGTTCGTTCCCCACCGCCAAACACCTGCGGTCCGAAATTTTGCAGGTATCTAAGCATCATTGCGGCTAAGTCACACATAATAACGTGCCGTGAAAAATTATAATAGCCAGTAAACAAAATGTTAATCTGGTAAAAAAACCCTGGAAGCCACTAAACTCAGTGTGGATACTAAAGTGTCCAAAGGGGCGAAATGGGTTAAACTGCTACTCAAGCAGAGTTTCGACTCACACCAGTAACGTGTCTGGAAAGAAATGCACCAAAAATTCGCTTGAATCTTGGGTTCAGGTGGCCCTTAACTGATTAATAAAGTAAAAAAAATGCCCATCACTCACCAACAATCCGAAAAACCACATAATTTGAGGTGAACGCCACCACATAAGCTAGAACCGTCATCACAGCGTACGTGAAGTAGAGCCACCATGCATGCCTTTGATCTGCTATCATAATCATCTGAAATTAAGGACTAATATTATCGGTGTTAAAAAAAAGAGAAAAACATTCTGCTTTAGCTCTCCCCTTTAAAACAAAATTCTGGATTATTCTGTTCATTTCTATTTCATTCTTACTTTTCGAAGGAAATAGGAAATTCTTCCGAAAAGAAACTTTTGAATTAGTTTACTGCTCATCATTTAAGGCTAAACTGGTGACACTAAAAATAAAGCTATCTGAAATTACGAGATTTTTCAAAAGTCGATCCACATACCAGCAGAAGTGTGACAGGAATCATATCGAACAAAACACAGAGGACCAGTGAGCGACTGCCCGAGAAAATCTTATTGTTTATTAATGATTTAAAAAAAAACGATGAAGACCACCTGTCTATTATAAGAACACTCATAAGGCTTCAACCAAAGAAAGGATTCGCAAATGTGCATACAAGCTTACTACTAACATGATTTCATCACAGTAGTTTGTGCCTTTCGAGGACTAACTTCATTTGGTAGAAAAATGACAGGATTTACATCAAATTTCATTTCTATCATTTTTTCAGCTTTTTGCAATGCGATCTCTTTGAATGCTCATCTATCAAAGTAGTTTTCCACTCTTTAACTATAGCAAGGATATCGCGTTACTTGCAACCTAATTCAGGTTCAGAAGAACAGGTGTGTTCTCTGCAAAGCTCTCACAGAAACGTCCCGAGTCTCGAAGCACAGATCATAGTACGGCCTATGTCTGACTAGAAAAACACAATACTGCCCTTCTCCTGCGCGAAACAATGCAGAACTACTTTTTTTAAAAACCAGCCTTTGTTTTCTAATGGAAACAATTTTAACCCCTATAAGCAGTCTGTTTCATTTTGCAAGTTATCTGAAAAGTGGACACACTTGTACTGCTATAAAAGGGCAGAAAAAAGGCGCGTTAAGAAATCTCAGAAAGCAAAACCGAACTCCGTTATGTCTTTCCATTCTTCTATAGATGGTTTAAAAGCAATAGTACAGATATAAAGACTTTCCGCTGATCGGTTTTTTTTGTGTGCTAACAATACGTCTATTAGTGTTAGAGCAACTGAAAAGCAATCGGTCGAACTTTTTCTTGTAATCACTGGTATTCTGCACACCGTGATAGTACAGTTTATTTATCACGAAATGTTCGATTTTGAACCCAAAGACTAAAACACCACGAATGTTGCTTGAAGAGTTAAACATCCCATCTACAAAGAATTTTAGATTAAAAGTTTAGAAAGTAACCGAACATAGAATACAGGCTGTTTTCTTGTGATTAAACTTGTCCATATGTTTGAGGAATTAGCAAATTCCAAGAGCGGAATTCGTCGCTTCGGATTGTACGTTCCGCTTATAAGCGATACAATTTATATTGCATCTTCTCGATTACTTCATATTAATTCTTCGTGGTGAAAATTTCGTCTAAGATGAAGAATGTACAGAGAATGAGTGTGCAATAGTAACAAGTCATTATAACTATATTTTGACGCAAATTGGCTTTGGAAGTAGTTTTTACTCCATTTTTGTACAGATTAGTTCAGAGCTTCATTCACCTTCGCACAAAATCCAATTTTAATTTTCTCCATTTCTCAGAATGGGACACTTAATCATGCTCTTTGCAAATTAAGACTAGAATTAACAGATAGTGAGCTGTCCCATTCCAAAGTGGATCTTCAGGTTTAATTGGACTTTTCTACCTTTTTTTATCGCTTTATGAGAAACCATTTATTGCTGAGTGAGGGACCATGGTGGCTTAACATGTTAGAGTGACAGATTCTTTATGTCACGAATTTTTTCATTCAAAATGGCCAGAAAGGATCCATTAAAATAACGCAGTATGTAACCAGAAAAGGGAAAAAAGCGTAGTGTTAACAACTTGGAAACATTTTCATGAAGCATAAAAATTAGCTTGGATACTTGGACTCGAAGACATCGGTGTTTCAGTGTAACGCCTCCTTCCACAACGGTTTTACCTCCTCACTTTAGTAGGGAGAAGGAGGGACTGGGTATCGGAGTCCAGTGCAAAGTTGTAGTTTCATGCCAACAGTACAGTCTCCAAGATGAGAAAGAGTTAGGCATATAAGTCTGTAATAGAGCAAACCAATTCTAGAATCGCCACCGTTTTAACAAAATCATAAGCAATTGGTTTTCACAATAGTTTGTGTCGCTGGATCTAATAAAGTCGTCGAAGATCTTTTCGGCTGCCTCTTTATTGATTAATGTATTCTCGTGTAAGAGTTCGGCTAGATGTTGGAAGAATTAGTAGGCCGTTCGAGGGCGTATGCCCTGAGCGAGGCGGATGAGGCAAGTTTTGTTTGGACTCCACCGCGTTCTTAGTCGTAAAATCTTCACATCGACTGAAGAAAGTGTGATCAGGATTCCGTACGCCAGCACGAACATGTCATCACAAGATTTTCATGAAAACTGGTTCGGGAAATATCTTGGCACTCCAATTCTGCTCAAGTTTATCCAGAACGTCATCGACTGCTGTTCAAAATCTACTTTTAATTCTTTCCATTCTTCACAATGCGATAATAATTCAAATCGTTTTTGCTGCTCAAACAGATCTCGTAACGATGATATAGTGGCTTTCAGAAAATCCAGCTCATAAGGCACTCAGTGGTGGAGCTTCACCTTCTCGACTTCTCATTTCGGTCACGATGTTCCATTACTGATGTTTCAACGTCTCAACTTCTATTTTCGGTGTCATTCTTGGTGAGTGGTGATTGGTAATTGCGCGGATGGAGTAAAGACATTACTGTTATTTCACTCAGGCCTAATGCTTGCACAGATTCTTCAACAGCCGCTAGGAGGTCAGCTTCACTTTACGCCTTTCAATAAACATTGTTTGTAACAACTGGCCGTACCTGATGTTTTTCATCTCCAATGCTCTTGTCTCAACCAGAAAGTAATTTTTGAAATAAATGTGACATTACAGGATGATAAACTACTCTAATTCAAATAATGCTATGCGTTTACACGGCTTTACGTTTAAGATTTTAAATCATGCAAAAAATGCTGGAATAGCTTTTCTAGAGTATCTGTTACACCATTATATATTTTGCGCAACATATGAAAACTAGAACAAAAACCAGGGAGCGGAGACGGATATCCCAGTGGTAGTGATGTCCGTCATCACGAGCATGGTGCTACTTCGATTCCGCTCTGGGCAAACCTCATCCCTCCGGGGTCTGGAAATTAGTACCGGACATATCTGGGAAAAAAAATCACTCTCTGCAATTCAATTGGGAACGATCCAACCCGGCTATTTCAGGACTCTAGGGAGATTCGACTCGACCAGCATTCCACCTACAACATTCGAAATGAAACGAAAATCCTCAAACAGCAACCGAAGCCACACGTAAAAGTTGGAAGATCTTCGTGAACAATGAAGGCGAAGTAATGGATCGAATGTGAGAGGTGCTGGGATCTATAAAGTAGACATGAAGGTGGATCAAAAAACAATAAAATAAGAATAAAAGTGAAAATAAAAGCCTCGAAAAAAATGTGGACTAAAATGTGCGCTTTTGAAGCGGGACATACGTGGAGCATTCGTGAATGAAAAGATGTTTTTAAAGAGAGCGCTAAAACGTTCCATATGGCAGAATAAGAAATCTGTTTACGTGTGCGCTTTTTGCGTTGGGATCGCGTTTCAACTGATGACGGAATTTTTCAGAACGAACAGATGCAAGCGAGAGCGAAGACTATTGGTAAACACAAAACACTACCGTGTTATACTAAACATTTAAGTGGTTCCACCACAAAAGGATTTCACTGGTGTCTTTGCTGCAAAATCTTAAACGCATTGGCTGTACAGTATAATTTGAATTCAGGTCAGCTTTTTCTGCTTCATTATACAACTTAACAGCGATATTTCTACAGACATGTTTAAAAAGGTGGTAAGAAACCACCATAAATTAGTAAATTTAATAAATTTGGAGAAGAAATTTACAAACCCAGTTGGAGAGATGGGGCTTATTCAGAGCGATCACACGACTCAGTGAGATGGGAACAAGAGCACATACCATTACTCCAAACGAACCATAAAATGCAAACGCCGAGTAGGTCATTACTCTGAAAAAGCTATGAGGCAGAGAAATTCTTATACAGCTGCTTAGCAAGATTCTTAGCAGAAAATGTAGCACTTTGCAAATCCCTAGAAGTGGTCGCTCTCTCAAAATATCCATGTTCTCTTATGCACTGCTTATTCTTACTTTTATGTGGTAGGGTATTATGTGAATTACACACCACAAGGATTCTGAGATATGAACAAAGTTGGGGACTTCAACCAGACTTCGAAGACGCGATTACCCTCACCGGAGCCTCACGTGCTCTCCACTACTCCAAACAGCGCATTTTTTGGATTCAAGTGATGTCCAATGCAGATGTTCCATCAGGTTTGCACCGTGCATCATAGAGAATCTTTTGCAAAGCTCTTTGTGTCTGTATTGTTCCCTTTGGACCAGCGTTCTTGAATAGCAGTCGTTTAAGGCCATCTCCATTGAAACCTGCGTCATTCGTAAAATCTTAACCACATGAGGAGGTGGATAATAAATTGCTTGGACTTTGTCAATTTACACTAGTATAAACTGCTGGTATCAAATCGAAAATCCGCGGAAGTGCTACCGTTTGTACTTAAAAGAGAAGAGCTTCTTGTTATTCTCGACATTGATGTAACCCATAAATGCAAACACGACTCCACAAACAATGTCCACTACTGCCAGATTTGCGACGAAGTTCCTAAAACGAATGATATTGAATGATATGCCAGCGATAAGAACGCTAAGAGAAGATCTTACACAAAATCTCCGTTGACATGAAAGAGTGATAATGTAAGCACAAAAATATTGGTGATTATTCCAAACAGAACAAGTACGATAACAACAATTCCTGTGATGGTCATGAAGAACATGTCCTAAACAGGTGAATTCAAAAGCACCATTTGATAATATATAGTGTATTTATTTAAGTTCTAGTGGAGCTACCGCATGATTCTGATTTTAAAACTAACCTCATTACTGGTCTCTTCGATTTCTTCAGGAGGAATAAAATCAGAGTAGTTAAAAATATGGTCCAAAAAGTTGACTCGATTCGCGTTCATAACGAATGAAACGTAAATTTCCTGCAAAAGTTAAGTGTTATGAACCGCCTTTTTTACTCAAGAGTAGACAAGAAGAACAGTCGAAAACTTGATCGAGCAAATGTTTTAAAAACTTTGTTCTAGTCCAACAGTAATGTATCTTCTAATGAAATGAACAAAATTTCAAGTTCAACGGATATTTAAGTTGCATGTAGGTTGGAATCTGTTGAAATAATTGTGTTGAAATAGGTGAAAATTTTCTGTCTATTATCTTTCAAAGCAGTAAAATTAGAAGATCATCTATCGCCTCACCATGGCTGAAGGGTGTCCCAGGTAGTCGAACTCCACTGTAAAGTGGGTTTTTCTCCCATCAGCAGTTTCCCAAGTCTAGAAGGAGTCGAAAATTTCAATCCAAAATTGGAAGTAGGAGTTAACCAATAACACAGATCACCATCAGTCTAATATTAGACTGGTAAAAAAGGACAAAGCTCTCAGCGTTGATCAATCTCTCAGGAATGCGCCATGCTTTCGACTTCAACATGCATCGTTGGAGGTGACTAAGTGCACATCTGGCCATTACAATGATTCTCGGTGACTTGTCGATGTATCGGGCGAGTGCTGCTCTTTTTCCAAACATGTTTCATACCAATTTCCCGTCCCTGCAGGGATGAAAGAATTGGTGAGCCTGGACGGCAGGATCGAACCGAAGACCGCGTGTGTTTTTATAATGCACCTCTAGCCACTACGCTACACACGCCCCATAACTACTAGACTAGTACTATGCTGTGAAATCTCCTTCAGATCCACTAGGGACGTAAAATGTCTTCGGTGACGAACTGAGGGTAAACTAGGTAAGCTACAGTTATTCTGACCTATAAAGGAGCAATTGCAGCTCAGCGAGCAATAAAACAGTCAGTCACAGTGCTCCGCATAGGCCCTGCTGTCTATGGAATCGATCAGCAAGAAAACCAGTGACAGAACATCCTGGTTTGTCATTAGATATCATTTGAGCTGTACTAAGCAAACTCGGCTACAACACGCTATGGAGAATTCTTCATCCTCTGCATCTAATAATACCAGAACAATCTCAGACACGGATCATTACGCCCTTCATGAGGCCACCGGTTGAATCAAAGTTCATGTGTTCGTCCTGAAAGAGACAAAAAACCGTAAGATTGACATATTTTTGCTGGAAGATGATGAGACCTTTGTTACTCGCGTGGAAAAAACTTTGGTACGAAATGTCAGTGGCGTAGCCTTTTTGGTCCACCCATATGTCACCCATAGGACCAGTTATCCTGTCACGCCACTTGACCATTCCTCTCCAGCTTTTGCATCAAAAAGAGCACATGTGAATCTTCATTTTAAGAAAACAGGACAGTTGTACTTAAGAGTCTCCCAACGCCACACTCATGCAGAGATCGACTAACGAACAAAGGATGGTCCTTTTTGACAACTCTGTGGTGCCATCATTTCCCACTGGATTAGAACACAGCCTTCTGCTTGCGAGAATTGATTTATCAACAAGTAGAAAAAAGGGCTCGTGTTATTGGTAGGAAGGAGAAGACAACACTCGTATAATAAGAATATTATTCATGTATTTCTTTCCCTATGTAAGTGGGAGACCAAAGAACGCGACACCGAAGAGCATAAGATGCCTGTCGAAGGACTCAAACTTGTGCCAAACTCGTTTCACTTCCTCAAACGAGGATTTCGAACGATTTCTCCATCCCTAATGAACAGTTGCTCGAAAGAAGAAAAAAAAGACTAAAGCTTGATCCTTCTGCAAGACATCTAAGATGAAAATCTTTGCACAAGGATTTACACTGATACAGGAAAAAAGAAGCAGTTGAAGGAGCTCAAAAACAAATTCCTTAGAAGAAACGAAGCTCACACCTATATAACTGCAGCATTTCTCTTTCATCCCAGATAAATGAAGACAGGACTACTACTACATCTTGAAATGACGTGGAATTGACAATGGAGAAGTTCTATACCAATTTCTACAGCAATTTTTCCCACTCAACACTCCCTTCTCGCACCCGACATCCTAGTTGGTGGAAAACCAGCCGGGATGCTAACATCTCAAGTTTGAATTGTGAATGAGCATAAAAAGAAGTATATCTCTAAAACGCCGTAATATAAACAGCTAGCTTCCTTTGAGCTGGAAGATACAAATTACATATAATTCTCGTATTCCATATATCTTACATATATCTTACCTTTAGAGGGAGAAAATCCTAAACGAGTGGAAGACGTTAGGCACGATCATCCTGTCCGAAGCAGGAAACCGAAGAGATCTTCGCTTAGATATGCTTGCTGAATGTGCTGTACAAGCTACTCACCAATATCGCTCCTCTGCGTGTAACAAAGGCGTTGGATGATGCACAACCAGTTGAGCAGCCAGGATTCTCACAAAGATTCTTTTGCATGGACTATATCAAAACCCTGTAAAGGGCCATAGAAGTCTGTTGGAAATACCACTTGTTCTTAGTCCTAACCTTTGTCGACTATGAAAAAAGTGTGCGACAGTGTCGAAACGAATTCAACTCTATTAGCGCTCGTCGATCAAGGAATGGATTCGGACTGTATGTAAACATAAGCTGACTTTTATCGCAACTACAGGATAAAAAACACGGCTTTTCCATCGACCCCCTACCATTCTCATACGATAAGGGGTTCGACATGGCGCCTTGTTTCAGAACTGGAAAGAGAAAGACATACGCATTGATGGAAAATTCCTTTCTAATCTTCATTTTGCTGATTACGTCATTTTCTGTTCGAGGAGTACAAATGGAAGAGAAGCGGTGCTCAATGAGCTTAACTAAGCGAGGAAGACATTGGACTCTAAATCAACAGGAAGGAAACACAATTCGCGAATGATCTTCTGGATACAGAGACAACCTTGCACGTATACCTTTGACGTTCAATTAATATGGAGAACAAGATGAAATAGCGATTAAACTGAAGATGGATAGCGACATGAACAGCATTCGAACCTCCCATAGAACTCACAAACCTGCTAATGGACGCGGAACTTCACGTTTTTTTGATTCAAAGGCCCTCTCAGCACTGTCTTATGCGAAAGTCATAGGCTAATCCTCCGACCACGCAAAAAATTTTGGGTGCCACCAATAAAGCGCTCTTCTGAAATTTCACCTGCACAAACGTCAAGCTGAAATGCGCAGCTCAAATGTCTTAAACTACCTTCAAGAAGACGCAGAATATGCACTGAATACGAAACAGAGATAGGCCAGCCAAATAATAAAAATGACGAAAGAGTGATAGACGAAAATAATTGTGCAGTGGACTTTAAGGAAGATATAAGCGTTCTCTTAAAAGGTGAGCAACACCATGGACTGCCGTATTTGTGATCTGCTCAAACATATGGAATAGCAAATGGAAACGATTTCTGCGCCGAGGAATGTGCCATTCTGATACCACGATGTATGAAGCATTTCTCCACCATGGATGACGATTGCGCCAGAAAGGAGTGTGTGGTGAACTATAGGTGAAGACGGGAAATTCAAGTAGGCAACAATATTTCGAAAACGATTTAAAGATTGTTTAGTCTTAAGTTTAACAATCAAAAAAAATCAAAAAAGCAACAATAGTTCAAGTAAGTAAGAACATAAGACTTTCCCTGCACATAGACCTCACCATCACCGTTAGTACAATTACTGTATTTTTGTAATAAACACAATATTCGCAGAAGGAGTAGAAACAGGGACCAGAGAAAAGTTTGCCTCAATAATACTAAATGCGGTTTTTAGTTTGATTGCCACATCAAAAGCCCAATAACCTCATAAGTTGCATGATAATAAATGCCTTGTTTTAACTGATGGCAGAATCGACTTAGGGTCAAATTTACTAGCACCTTCTAAAAATGTAGAAAAAATGCAACAGCATGCCAAATTTATGAGAAAAGAAATACCAGCGACAGGAAACTACGACATTCCCACAGAAGGGAATACTCCATTTTTTTTCAAATCCTTCACATTCCTAGATTTACAAAGCATTTGCGAAATTTTCTTGGACAATTAAAACGGGTGCGTCTTAAAATGCTCAATAACATAACCTATGTCCGTTCTACCTCTGTATCTCAAAAATCGTTAATTTTTCCACACGATCCAACCCAACACATTGTGCGGATCTTGGTACTTTTTTATTAGATTCGTTTCCTCACGCGCACCATCCATGAAAATACTCCGATTTGTGTTTGGGATTCGCCCATGGTAGAGGATTTTGGTTTTCTTTGTAGATATCTTAAATTCAGGCCGAGCGGATTCTCTCTGGAGCACTTGGATAGCCGGACTAGAATACCGCTAGGTGCTCACCACCAGGCAGCCACCACCCGTACAACATACGCATACGCTGCCACTACATATGTCTACTGGAGGAAACTGCTCAGACCCGTTTAGTATAAACTATCCGGACCCAGATCCATGGCTTACCTCGGGACGTAGCTAGGGTCTAGAACGTACTGAACAGCATACATGCTACCCGTGCCCCTATGTGTTAACAATCAGAAGTACAAGTCGCAGCCGCCACCCGGCTCACTGAGGATGTGCCCATTACAGTGACATAACAGTTAACATAGTTCTTACCGGAGTTCATAAGTAACAGAGCAAAACAAAGAGCGAGTTTACAGTTAACGTAACAGTCGTTTACCGCGGTAACGTGACAAAAAAGTCACCATAAGTAGGAAAATTTTCTGAAGAATATATATCTACTACTAAAACTACTGACATTCAGGAAATCTTGTTTTTTCTACAGAAAGAGGACATCCTAACCATTCGAGGAACCGTTTCAACCTCAACAATTTTCTACATGATTGAGCCAACACGAGTTGTGGATCATCTACTCGGATCAACACTGCTCCGAGGAAGGCGAAGGTGCAAAAAACATTAGCCGAATAAAAGCTTCGTAGCAAGTTCGTTTTTAGCTGAATCATGTAGAATATTACTGATGATTGTTGATGAGACCTAAGGAAAGTCGTTTTTAAGGCTTTTTTCATTTTCACTACAACTTTTTCTATGGTCTGAAAGGATGGACCTCCGTTATATGCTAGTCTTCACTAGTTCATGACTAGTGGCTTATGTAATCAGCAAAAAAAAATTTTTCTGTTAACGCATAACACCGGAGCCGTTTCTAGCGTGATATCGCGTAACCCACGTTACACTTAGCCTTCATGAACCTGCTAGTGCTTTGGCAATCAACGATAATGCCTCGATAACTCGAGTGCAAAAGGGGTGAGTGAACATGAGAGGACTGCAGAGGAAAAATTGCTCTATCATTGTGTGGGTATTAATGTTTTGTGCCTTTCTATTTACTATGTCTTAGTATTGTCTACCATACAGAGGCATTACTGTCAAATGTGTTTATTTGTGTATTTTTTATACTCTTCCATTCCATATGAAAGGCATTAGTGATTATAACTGAAAGAAGAGTCAATTATCAGTCAAATTATCAGCCAATGACTTATTCGAGTTTTTTTTCGTATATTTCTAAGTGTAGAAGACAGCTTCTTCTGGGCAACGCTTGCACAATATCCCTATTGAGTGAGCTATCGATCGATTGACTGCAGGAACTGAAGACAAGGGCTCTGTGCACCAAAAGAAACCATAAACGAGAAAATCACCCCTAAATAGCTCACAACGGCCACTCGATGAGCCATATTTGATTGTATAGAATGCATAGCGTCCGTTATGTGCTAAGCAGATTTAACGGACGAAAGAGCAATCACATTAAAGTGCTAGTTTTGCTATGGGTTGAGAAAACGAAGGGGCCATGATTGCTGCCAATGTACTTGATAGGCTCTGAAAATCTGACGAAGACGATGTGGCATAAAATAATGGTGAGCAAAAGCAATTCAGTGGGTGAGCAATATGAAGCGGTTCCGACTAATGTCACACTGTTTGGTAAAATTATAGATATTTCACAAAATTAACACTACACACAACCACACGCTGAAGTGCGGAGCTCTTATAAAGACAAAAGATGACAGATATACGGCACTATATAAATTATCGTTGTTTTGCATCTTGCAACTTTGAAATAATGGAAGGCACCTATGCTAAAGCATGAGCAAACTCACTAAAGCGGTCTAAAAAAAGCACTAAAATGCTATTCACGGTTTCACAATGGCAAAGCACAATCAATAAGGGCCAAACAATCGCTGACTGACAACAAAGGAACTAGATTTCTTTTCTTTATCCGCAATTTAAGTTCCGTTATTGGTTTATTTCGGCGAATATGCTCGTGCCCTCCACCGAAATGCCAGCTTTCGGTGAGCCACCCACTATTCTGTCAGACAAGTCCGGCACCATCTTGCCAATCCCGGAAGAGCTGAAGGCTTACTGAGCCACAAGATCTGGATCGAGCCAACGACGAACGCTTATCAGATAGAGATAGTATAACCTAAACATAGTGTTCCCCAAATGAGAGTAAAAGCTTTTATCAAGATGCATGGGTAAACAGTACAAGGTACGGACTGATAGGCTCAAAAATGTGAAAGTACCGGAGTTAATCGCGGACCAAAAAGCGAGCTTTGCTTCCCTGAGACGCAGTGCATCCAGAGGATGGACTCCCTGTTTCTGTTGCTTCGATTTGGCACATACATCATGTATTTGCTGGGCGTATTCATCATGCGTCTGTGGGTGCGTTCTCACTTATGAGGATTGTATTCTACGAGTCAATTCGGCCAAAAGCCTGCAATTAAGTGACAGGGAAGTATATTGGAGGGAGTCGCCTGCAACAAATAAGCTCCATGTCCACTTTGGGAGAACCTGGCAAGCTACCCGTGAGTATACCAAGCCCCCACGTTCAGACCCAACAAGCTATACGTGGGAATCAAAATGCAAACCACAGTAAAAACGGGCCTCATTCACCTGACCCCGAAAAGAGCCCCCCAATTTCACGGCGTTGGATAGGACGAGTACGGAAATTTTTTGCTAAATGCTTGCTGCTAAAATTTCAGGGCCAGTGGAAGCTGCCTGGATCACGAAGAACTAAGGACGATCTGTACCTACAATGCTCGTACACTTGCATCGGAGTCCTCGATAGAAGACCTGCTCAGGCAAGCAAGAAGGACAAGGTACGACGTCATCGGCCTGGTCGAGACGAGAAGATGTCAATCTTTCAACGTCGTCTATGACACCGGAGAAGAACCGTTCTTCGGAACATGCGACAGTAGAGGGAGTCGGCGGCGTCGGCGTTCCCGTCAACACGAGTTTGTCCATGGACATCGATTCATTCGAACAGCTTACAACCCGAATCGGACGTTTACGACTAAAAACATGTGGATCAATGCTGGCTTTGACAATGTTCGTCGTTTACGCGCCGACATCAAACTATGACGAAGAAGAAGTCGAAGGGTTCTATATGGACTTGGAGAATTTCTACAGAGAAGACCATACATTCTTCAAGGTCATCATTGGAGATTTCAATGCCAAAACTGGACCAAGAAGAACGTCCGAAGAACGTCACATCGGGACCCATGGATTAAAATGGAACGAACAGGGTGAGCGGCTATCTGAGTTTATCATGGCCACCAATCCATCCACGGTAACTCGCAATTCCTGAAGCCCCACCCTCAACGCCGGACGTGAGAGTCTCCCAATGGAGAGTACCATAACGAAATAGACCATATCATGGTAAATAGAAAGATTTGCCTAACCGATTTCGCTGTTGTCCTAAAATTCTACTCGGGATCAGACCACCGCCTCCTTCGTGCAAGATCCCATTTCTCGCAGAAAGCAGAAAAAAGCCGCTAAATTCAAACACCGAAGTCCGAGAACCACCACAAACTGGGAGTTGTTCAACTCATTAGTCGGTTGTTAGAAAGATGCCGTTGTCGATAAAATCGACGAGGAATACGATCGGCTCATTCAACATCTTCACGTTAGCGTTATGAAAGCTGAGAGTTCGAAAGTCACCAAGAGACGTCTGTCTCCAGAAACATTCGAGGTGGTACGCCAGCGTGGAATCGCACGAGCTGCAGGCAACCGCGAACTAACGTCCGAACTTGCAAAACAATGTAGACAGACGATAAAAGAAGATCTTAAAGAGAAAAGAGCAGCAGTAATGGTCGAAGCTGCAGAGGCTGGAAAAAGCATTCGCAAAGCCCACCCAAGGATCGCCAATTGTAAGACCAAGATTGCACTCCGACGCCCAGACGGAACAGTTACAGCGTCCAGAAAAGCAATGGAGAAAATCATGCACGAATACCACTCAGATCTCTTCGAAAGCCATGTCCACCTCGCGTCATATGAAATTTAGAAAGGGTTTCGAAAAGGATTTAGTACGATGGACCACATCCACACGATAACAAGGCTCATTGAAGTATCGTAAGAGTACGGAAGACAGCTCTGTCTATTTACAGAAGCCTTTGATTCAACTGAGATAGATTCAGTCATAGAAGTCAGTACATAACGACTCTTCATGAGCTGTACAAAAAATTCCACAACCAATTTCACCATTGTACAACGATATTAACATCGACGTCAAAAAGAGGGGTTAGGCAAGGCGATACCAGTTCGCCAAGATCATCTCCAGAACGTCATGCGAACACTGGAATGGGATAATATGGGAGTGAAAATCGATGGTGGGCAGTTACACTATCTTCGCTTTGCTGATGGCATCGCTCTTATAACACTAAACATTAGCCAAGCGGAACGTATGCTTGCCGACTTTGATAAAGACTATTGGTCTGCGACTAAACCTCACAAAAACGATGTTCATGAGGAACAGATTGGTTTCGCATGCTCCATTCACGCTGAACGGAACGAATATCTCCGAACACTCCAATTACATCTACACCTAGGTCAGGAAATCAATATGATGAACGACTTTGCTCCAGAGCTGAGCAGGAGACGAGCGGCCTGGTGAGCTTTGAAGAGCATCGAGGATGTAGTGAAGAGAACAAAAAACACCCGACTCCATGACCACCTTTTCGACCCAACGGTACTTCCTGCCCTAACGTATGCGTCAGAAACCAGGTTGCTGCCTAAGCAAGATGAAAGATCACTCAGCGTTATCGAAGGTGCAGTCGAAAGGACGATACTAGAAGCATCCCGTTTCACACAAGTAAGGGATGAGATCCGAATCTCCGACCAGCACCAACGATCAAAATCAAAGATGCTGTTCTGCACGCCAAACAGTCGAAGATTAAGTGGGCCGGACACGTAATGCGCATGAATGGCGACCGATGGACAACAGCCGTTAGTAAGTGGATTCGTCGGGATGTCAAACGTACTGCAGGAGGACGACCGACCCGATGGTCAGAGTTCTTCACGAAGAGCCTAGAAGAAACGAGCAGAAACCACTGGGCTACTCTTGCACGCGACAGGGGAAAAATGGAAGATTTACTGGCGCCCGCTGGAGTCACTGGACGACAACGGGACTACAGGTGATACAGGTGATAATTAATGCTGAGGTTGAATGACGGTCGGTTTAAAAAAAATGTAATAAGTATTTGAACATACAATAAGTAACTAATTATGTAAAGCTTGCTAGGAGACTTTATTCCAACAAATCACTATATATATATATATATATATATATATATATATATATATATATATATATATATATATATATATATATATATATATATATATCCCTCCCAGCGGTTTACCGCCTCATCGTGGCTGGGAGGTGTGTCTGGATGTAGGGATGTGATGTACAGCGGGGGATTCATTACCCCCAGCAAGGCCTCCCAAGCCGAGAAGGAGTGCGGCGCTTCCATTAGAAAGCCCAGCTAAGAGTAAACCAATACCACGATCTGCCACCGTCCTAGTATCATATTCGTCGCATGGTGGCAAATCTCCCTCTGATTCACAAAGGCGGCGCCTGCCTGTGGTGGTGACGACCTGAGTCAGACTTTAGCCAGGCTGACCACGGCACGGGACTCCAGGAAACTACAATGGCTGAACCAGGAAAACTCCAGGGAAAATGGAAACTGTGGTGAGGCAAGCACAACCAGTGAGGACGGGCCATCCAAGTAAAATAAAAAGGGTAGAGCTCTTGGCTGATCAATCGCTGAGGGATGCGCCATGCAATCGACTTCATTAAGCATCGTTTGGAGGTGACTGAATGCATATCTGGCTTTACAACGACTCGCGATGGCCTACCGATGTACGCTTTGGTTTCGCCGAAAATTAATGTCCGATTTCAACCTTCAAATTTAAAGTGGTATATGTCAACTCAGAATAAACTTTATTAGTCGAAATAAAGGCAACTACAGCCTACACACTCTTTGCCAAGAGAAAACAAGTTTATTTGTTCCAGCCGAATTTAGGATCGTTGATGGGGCGAGCACTTCTGGAGAGGTAACAAAGCGTCACATTGAGGCATTCATTCATATTTTTTTAAAGCATGAAAATCTCTTGTGAGTTTTTCGCGCTTTCACTCACAGTGAATTAAAGTGTTACTTTTTAACAACCAAAGAAAATGAATTTCCATGAAAAGAACATTATTTCTAAACACAAAACAACCATGAATAAAGTTGCATACCAAGGTTATATTTGCGGCATAAACATGATCCTTCAAAGTCAAATGAAATATTTGCACCAAATCTAACTACCCTTTGCTTAGTTAATAAACCGATGTTCATAGCTGTTCGTTCATTCATATGATCACAGAGAAACTCTAGTACGGTAGCATTGGTTAGATAGAAAAGAATACTCTTGTGAAATTTTAGTCATGTTACTCACCTTAGATACTTGTTTCACTTATCTTCACAAGTACTGCAGACCCCATCACATCTTTCCTTTGTTATCTTCGAGCACAATCGTCTGCTTTGATGGTGCTCTGTTCCGATGACGTCCGCGGAACACCTTCTTTGATTCAAAAATCATTTCCTTCGGCGAATACATGTGGTTTACTTGAGCTAACAGTCCACTCCCAATTATTTCGGTGGTCATTCTGGAGGACGCTTAAACCCTTTCATAATCCATTCCACTCTTCCCGTCGTTCATCTCTCACCTATTCTCATTAAACAACCGGTACATCTGTGTTAAGTTATTGGTCTATATTCTCCTGAATCCTGAAGATGGAATAGGTTTCGAATAACTGAGCTGCGTAAACCTAGACTGACAAAGATTAGAAACTGCTAGTGTCCATTAAATTTCAGAAGACATCGTCCAAGCGCTCTGTGGGATGATGTGCAGATGTTTTGACGTGAGTGAAGATCACCCTACGTTCCTACTGTATAAGAGAGCGCTGAGAGCACTGTTAAATGGGAAAGGTGTGCGCGAATTTCCGGGTCTTCTAGTTGCTCGGTGACTTCTTTGATAGGACCGGTTGCGATCTCTGCTCTTCTTCTTTTTTCGTTTAAATCACTGTTTAAGTTGTTTCCCATGTTCACTGAACGCCTAACACTCACCTATCAGGCGGCGTCTATAGTCATCACTCGCATCCTCGCTCCTCGTCTTATTTACGCTTCCTGGTGCACCCTTTGTGTTGAGCTAGCTCATTGAGCGTCGTCTCTGCACTCTTCAAACGGATGACGATGTTATCAACAAAATAAAGGTTTGCCAAGACATTTCTATCAATACCTATGCTCTCCTCATCCCCTACGATCCCCTTCATTATCTACTGCAGCTGTAAACAATCCTGGCGAGGTAATGTCACCATGTGGAACCTTCTTTTCTATGTGAATGGCAAGGGTTCGGTGGAAAACATGAAGTTGTATTTTTTATGCCGCAGTTACAATAACAGTCAACCCACGTTCCTATTTAGGACAAATCAACTATTTGATCGATGAGCGCTGATAGAATTACATTCGTTTTGACGTTGACAAACGCATTCTCGTAGTCGATAAATCTTAGGGACAAGAGAAGATGGTGTTCTTGATAGACTTGTATGACTCGAGATACGGTTCGAATGTGATCTGTGGAGCAGAACCCCGATCGAAGTCCTGCTTTCTCAACTGATTACGTTTCTTCCAAAGTGCTTGATATAAGCAATTGAGTTACCTTCGTAAACAGGTTGTAAAATACATTGAACAAGTCCACAGCTGGAAATTATTACCAGCGCTATTAAGAGCGTTGTATTAAGATGAAGTTTCAGTTCTCTACTTTTTTGAGGAACTCCTCAGTGGCAATGGAGATGCAATCTTAACTTCTCGTTTGAGGATCTGAGACGAGTTTGGAACATGATTTTTTCGTCCTTCGACAGGCAGCTCATAGGCTTCGGTCGCGAATTCCTTGATTTGCCAGTCATATAAGGAATGGATTTCATTGACAATGTTCCTGTCATGAGTTTTGTTCCTGTTCTTAGTGGCAATGATAAGAGTTGTTTTCTGGATTATGGCTGAATCAAATCTTTGCACGTAGAAGGCAGTGATCAGATCCAGTACGGAACGATGGCACCATTGGAGTTTCAAACGGGCACCATTTTCTCATCGTTAAAAAATGTGGTCGATCACTTCATGAATATTGCCTCTAAGGATTCTGATGTCTATCAGTCCTGTCACCTAGAAAAAATGAATTCGCGTTGAAATGGCGTACAGTGTAGGAAGGTCATTCAAGAAGGTTCCCACGCTATTTTCCATCTTCTAGTGTAAATTTTCCTAGCCAACACCGCCGACAATTCGAGACGGAATTTTTCCCTCCACGATTGACAGTGTTCTGCCATCTAACCGGATTACGTCAGTATTTCCTCCATTATTCTGCTGTGGGATGACCAACTGGAATTTGATGAGAGCAGTGGCGTCAAGAAAAGTGTAAATATCGGAGTTTGGCGAAACCGTTCTGGTATTGCTAGAAAAGCAGTCTCCATGGTATGTAGTTGGTGTTTTCCTTTGTCCAGTTCCAATGACTTACTGTGCAACCCAAGATTTGATGGCCTGCCACCTGTTGTCTCATCGTCCGACTTCGTAGATGGGAGTACCCATTAGACGGAGTGCTGAGGCTGCTTTGTTGCTGGTTGAGCAATTTGGGGCTTACTGGAGTTCCAAGATCAAAGTGCCTGGAGCTTCGCTATAGTCGCCATCCGCAGACGGGTGCCCTTGTGAATTATAGAGAAATTTTTCCACTTTGACATTAGTTGACACAAAACCTGTAGCGATTTTTGGTATGAGTTAATGTCTTATCAGAGCTTCCAAATAGAAATGCCGAACTTGTTCTCGGCTTGGAAGACCCCACGAGAGGGATTAACCTCCCGTTGAGGCGGACCACAAATTATGGGAGAAGTGTGCTTTTCGTTGGCGAAACACGCATACCAATATCGAAAGCGTTCATTGGTGACTTGATGATGTAGATTAAGATGGTGTCCACGACCTCATCACACTGTCCCAAAACAAGAAGACACCATCCATAATCACACATGCGACGCGGACCTAGAGAAACTCTGCATAAAAAGAGTTTAACAAGGTTATCAGTGGTGCATTCAACGCTTAAATTTTTCCTTAAAAATGTGTGAAAAAAATCCACAACGTATCGTAAGACTAATTATTCATCGCCGTCTTGAATTCTGAAGATATTCTCTCAAAATTGAACGTGGAGTTTCCCACAGAAGAGTACCAAAAAAAATAAAACACATAACTATAAATCAAAGAATTCCACTAAATTATTTTTACTGTTGTCTAAAATTCATGGTGTTGAAGCATCATCATTTTTGAAGCGAGTTTCTTTTCCCGCAGAGTGGAGAAGAAGTCGCAAGAAGCAAGGAACCGGATAGCCAAACCATCATATTATAACATATGATTGGTTCACACCTTCGACATACTATGAGAAGATACCATTTTAGAAAAACAGCCATGAGATATACAGAAACTGTCTGAAACTGAACAAAACTGAAACTTTTTCTGCATCTTGTCGATGGTGTTAAAATAGCGAAAACTTTCTTCTCCAACCGAGTCGACATTTACACCAATTTCTACAACAGCACGTCTCTCATCCGGCATAACAAGTTAGGGAGGACGGATATGTCGTCTGGATGCTCTGAAATTCAACATACTTTCGCTAAAGAACCGTAAACCATACGGTACAGATAGGATCATAGTCAAACATCTTGAGAGGATTTCACCAGTCCTCATCGGCGCACTAATACTTTTCTTTAAATATTACGCCTAGGAATTCAAGGCAAGCAATCTATAAAAAATCAAAAAAAAAGTGCCATGATGCACAAAAAGGAGATCAACACAAAATTGGCAATTACTCAAAAATCTCCAAGACCTCGACCACAGCCTTTACTCAGCTCATCACTGAAAGGAGTGAAGAATGATGAAGACCAGCAATCAAGATTTCATCAACAGTTATTTACTATAGGTCATGCTCCCACGTTAATGAAACTCACTGGTGTACCACGATGGTACAAAAAGACTGCTTTCTTTCATTCATTGACTTAAAGTCGAGACACGCTCATGAAAGTACTGGACAGTAAAGGGATCCCTATTTTAGTACAAACATCCTTCATGGAATTTATGACAAAATTTTTTAGAATTATAGAATTATACGATAACATTTTCAATAGCATAAAAAGTTTTGTTTGGAAAAATGATATCACCTCATCCACATGATTCATAACCACTTCTGTGAAGTTAATGAGAAAACTGGAAAACGATAACACGAAAACGAAGATCAATGATCGACTGTTATGTCAAGTTCTCTCAAGTGAGGATACTGAGCCTATTACGTTAAATGTGTGAAGCGCAGTGGTTAGGAGTGTCTGTATTATAGACGTAATCATTGGTTCGCTTCCTGAACTGCACAAACCAAGTGAATGGGCTAAGAGCCCTCAGTCAGTGCACAGAGCAGGTGTGCATTCAACCAGTTCCATGATGCTTAATAGAGTCGAATGCTTCACGACCTAAAGAAGTTGACTAAAAGCCGAACTATTTTTATCCTTTTGATAAGAAATACTAGCTAGATGAATCGGTCTTGATTTCGATGATGTGGGTGAATAACCTGCTTGGGGAAAAACTTAAAGTTAGTGATGTTGATTAAAGGCGGAAAGATTACCACTGCTTGATTGCCAGTAGACTATCCAGTAATTTTGATTAAACCAAAAATCGAAAATGAGAAAAACTCTTATATGTGCTGAAAAGTTGGGGAGACATTTCACGAGGTGTTTGAGTAACAGTAGCTGGACAGAAAGCTTCTGAAAATTCATCAATAAATGACTGCCGTCCATCGGACGTCGATATAACAACATCAGGACCACCAGTAACTCGTTGTTCAAACAAATATGTCCACGAAAAAACAAGCCTAAAATATTGCGCAGTTTATTCTTTAAGTGAACATAACGCGCTAGTAAACGTTATTACAGGACTAGTACGGATGGGAATTTCTTAGCTTCTTATTTACTAACAGAACAGTCACAGAAGAGCAGCTGGTCGACGCGTTTATTCGGTGCGTTTCCTCTTGCCAATAAATTAATATTATCGGAATTAACGATTCACAGAATGTGTCAGTCGTGGAAGGAATAAGCAACCTGTCAAACTTCTGCTTGTACTCATCCACGAATATATCTTTTGTGTAATTTTACATAACCCGTAATCATATCTACTGTGCAGATCCAAGCATTTCTTGCATTCGATTCGTTTCCTTCGCATTCATCGTCCACAATGGTCTTCGAACATTTCGCGCATTGTTTCAGCTGCTGCTTGAGGGAATTCGTCCTTTTTATGGATGTCGTAAAATGATGGTTGATGGTTGAGTTAATTCTCCTTGCAATCATGGAGGTAGCCCGGCTAAGGCGTTCCCACGTGAATTGGAGGAGAGTGTTGGAGCGGGGACCAAACTACCTCCTCTGCTCGATCGACTGCTTCATTGACCACTGCGTTGAGTCCCGCCGTATATATATATATATATATATATATATATATAAATGTATATATATATATATATATATATGTATACTTACTTGATACTTGATACTTGAACGGCCCGCCGTCCTCTCTGGTTGTGCGGGCCCTAGCACAACCTCCATTTTTTGGAGATTTGCTGGTTAAGCCATTGTGGTTCCCAGGAATCCCGAGGTCAGCCTAGCCAAAAGTCTGCCCCAGGTCTTTAGCACCATAGGCAGTCGCAGCCCTCATGGATCAGAGGGAGATTTGCCACCATGTGACTTGGATACCAGGGCGATGGTGGATCCTGCTATTGGTTTAGTCTTAGCTAAGCTTCCTGATGGAAACGCCGGAATCCTTCCCAGCTTGGGAGACCGTGCCAGGGGATGAATCCTTCGCTGTGCTACTACGTCGCAGTCCGGCACCTAGGATCACCTCCAGCCACAATGAGGCGGTAAACCGTTGGGATATATATATATATATATATATATATATATATATATATGTATCATATATATATATATATATATACATATGTATATATATATATATAATATATATACACATATATGAACACCCGACTAGGTGCCCATCTTTTCCACTCGACGGTACTTCCTGCCTTAACGCAGGTGTCAGAAACCTGGTCGCTGCGTAAGCAGTATGAAGGATCACTCAGCGTAATTGAACGCGCAGTCGAAAGGACGATGTTAGGAGTATCCCGTCTCACACAATTAAGGAACGGATCAAGCTCCGACCTGCGTCAATCATCAAAAGACGATGATGCCGTTCCTGTGCGCCAAACAGTCGAGGATAAGGTGGGCCGGACACGTAATGCGTATGGACGACAACCGATGGACAAGAGCCGTTAGTGACTGGATTCCTCGGAATTTCAAACGCACTGCAGGAAGACCACCGACCCGCTGATCAGAGTTCTTCACAAACAGCCTGAAAGAACTATATGATGCTCAGTGAGTTCCTAGAGTGAGCAGGACCCACTGGACCACTCTTGCATGCGACAGGGGAAAAAATGGAAGAATTACTGGCGCCCGCACGAGTCACTCGACGACCAACGGGACTACAGGTGATACAAGTAATAGGTGATATATATATATATATATATATATATATATATATATATATATACGAGTAAAAAAATCACATTGCTCATTCTACTGCTCCATTATATCTTCTGACATGCTAACGCGTAGTGAACACCTAACCAATTCTTTCGTAAGCATTCTCTACAATTTCTTCGGCTTTCTACACAAGTTCTTTTTCTCAGTTTTTCCCAATATTTAAAATCTCATTGCATTTAAGAATATATTATGCAGATCTCAAAAGCCCCTCCTCCGAGTTACGATATGTTATTTCTATGTAATTTTCGTGGGTCAACATTTTGCTACAAATTTCCATACATTCTTTCGATATCTTTATCGATTTCTGTGAGTTTAGCGAACCTCTGCCATTGAAATGAATCGCTGGGAACATCGCGCAGAGGTGGAATAAGTTACAAAGAGATAACTAGCTGACTGTATTCAACAACACGCTTTAAACCGTGCGCTTTCTTGTGCGCGAAGCTCACGTTTCGTCGAACTCGATATGCTCGGAATTTGCCGAAGAATATCCTGTCGCGAAATGATCTCGTTGTTTTTGTCAAGTACAAAACGCTGACTTGGTTTGAGCATGCGCTGAACATATGTAGTATGTTTCGCTGCAAATCTCGTATCTCTTCAGACATTCTTTAGGCTTAACAATCAGTGGTTATGTGGTCTTCAGTTCTGTAGTCTTCTTACCCTAAGCAAACACAGGTGTTGAATCTATCTAAAGCACTAATCCATTCGTAATGAATTTCTTAATGGACATTTACCTGTAACTGGAAAATATACAGCATGGCCGTTAATTCAGCCATTTTAATCCTTCAAATGCCTATTTGCAGTAACTGATATATCCCAACTGATAATTTCGTACACCACGTAATCTTCCTACTCGACTGCTAGAGTTCATCAAGCAGTATCGAAAGCGATTGATTGATTATTGCCCAATAGTGCAAATGAAACATAAGCAACGTCTTCGCCTTTTCGATAATAACAGTTCATTGCTCATTAGCTGGAATGCTTTAATACTCGTCGACTTCACAGAATTGTGGAAAAGACTTGCTATAGATTACAGATTTAAGGACGGATAGCACTGTGGTAGTGATGCCGATCATCACCAGCTTTATGCAGAATCCTTCCTTGAGCTTTCATCTCTTATTCTTCAAACCTTTTATTCGATTTCTGGTGAAACGCAACAATAACGAAGCTGAGATATGAGCAAAATTCAGAACCTTAGGTGAGCTTCAGAAGTAACGACTACCCTTTCTGGGGGCCCACGTGTTAGCTATTGCACCAAACGAGCTAATTGCTTCGCCTTTCTCTTACCCTGTTTTTCTTAACCTACCATCATTGTAATTGTACTTCACATAACATCTTGCCATGAAAAAACAAATGGAGGTAAATAAAAGTTAAAACATGATTTTTAGCAACATAGCTATAAAACGACGAAAATTAAATTTCTTACACGATATACCAGCCGTCAATATGATCAGATAATTCGGAAACCTATCGTATTCTTTTGGACTGAATCTTGGTTATTCAACCACTGCGTGAGTTACGCAACGACGAAGAAAGCAAGGAAAAGATCCGTTCCGTTGGAAAGAAGCTTAGGATTTCACCGCGATAGAAGAAGTAAAATTTTATTTTTTTTAAGTTTTTAATTCAATTATTCTAAAAATATTTTATAGAAAATTTTAAAAATTTTATCGTGGTGACAATGATCAGCAAATTCTAGTGGAATTTGTAATGATTGGTAAAATTTATTATGAACAACGGGCTTGAAATAGGTGATTAAATAAGCAAATAGTGGTTATGCTTTAAACAACACTAGCAAAATTGTGTCACTCTTCTTATTCCTTCCAGCCGAAAATGATAAGGAAACGGTTCAAAAATCTGTGCCGTCTTCGTTGTTACCAATATGATTTAACTACGATTTTGTATATAGTTAAAATAACTACTTGTCGAATGAGTTCCTTTTAGTTTATGAAACAGTTCCATCTCGTGGTGGAAAATGTTGACAATTTTAAGCATAAGCTCATTCAGCAACACAAGAACATTCTACTCAAGGATATCGGTTGGGGATAGTTCATCTCTGAGGTGCCTGAACTATGTTCTTTATTGAATACTGTACGTAAATCGGAATAGGATAGCATGGGAATGAAAGCTAATGGGGCGCAACTAACATCTTCACACTGCTCCTCGTATCATTTTTATAACAATAAGCACTACCATGGCCGAACAAATGTTGCTCGAACTCATCTCTGCGATAAAAAATGGGTTAAGAACAACCCGTTTCTTGCTGACTTTTTCGGCCCTACAAATCCCTTATCTCTAATGCAAGCAACTGAAGCCTAGATGCCAAATACGAACACACCGACCGATGCATCACTTCTACATCAGTCAGTTTACAGAGCGATTAACTAAATATCATGATGCTCTTCAAGTCCCGTATCAACTTAGCCAGTTGGATCCACTGAGCTCCTCCAGCAAGTGAAAAAAGATTTCAAAATGAACGCTCCTTAAGGTCGACACGAGGACAAGAACAGAAAGCCTTCAAAGAATGTCAGCGAACATGGAAGCTATTCGTGCGACTCCGCCTTCCACCAATTTTCGTGAATGAAAGATCCGAGACAGTAAATCAAACGGGAGAAGCACTGGAATCCGAAAAATGCTTGATTATAGTTCACATAAGATCAACGGAAAAAATGAGATTACAAGACGACATACAGAAATCATTCTCAATCATCTATTTCCAGCAATGTCTCTCAAGCCGATAATGTATGTGGCGGAAGAGTTCTCGCCGAAATCGACACCTATGCAATTGGAAGACGAGATCTCTGGCATGACTGGGGGTTCACGATTGAAGTCACATCACTGTGACGGCGCACTTTGCTCTCGTAGAATATATGCTGATACACCACAGGAAGCGGCCTTCATGGAGTATTATTACTTCTAATACTTATTAATGCCTACGTGCTGTTTGGCGATTTAAGTTACTTCAGCTCAAACTCTCAAACGAGGACGTGGTTGTCGCAGTGCAGTTGTTTTTGCCGTCTGCTGCTGTAAATGATTTAACTCGATGTAAGAGGTTCATCAAGCTCATACTTTACACGACAAGAACGTCTTTTTGTTGAAATCGTTAGATATTTTCGCTAGGTATTCGCCAGCTTTCAACAATCCACATTACATCAGACCCTGGTTTCTGATAAGGTAGCAATCTCAATATAATTATCCTTACTGCTGGACCACTTGATAAATGGATGGATTACTTTTCAATCTGTTTAATCCAGACTGACAGAAACACATTGTCAGAGTAAGCTCTTGTCATGAACCACCGTCGTCACAGAGGAGACAAAGTCATTAGGAAGGAAAACTTCCTTCAATCCATAGTGGATCGTACTCATATGGCGTCTTTGGGCTGTCTTTCTATAATCTGGGGAAAAAACTGAGGATTTTGCAATGATTTCTACTGGCTAACTGAAATTTGGGCTCAGGATTTTTGTGTTGGTTTTATGAGGGCACTTATCAAAGTAGTCTGCTTAGTGTTAAACGACCGAAATATTTTCGGTTATATACGGCTTATATGGAAGTCCACGCAGTCATTTAATCTAGAAATCAAATACGAAGTGAAGATTAGAAAACACAGCATTGTAAAGAGATGGGAGACCCTTTTAGGAATGAAAAACAAGTTAAAAACACCTTAAACAAGGAATTTTCGTGCAATAATAACGTAGAAGTATACCCACACAATGTAAAGTCCAGGAAAAGATAGGAGATTCTTAAGCGGATTTGATGCCGTAACTTTCCCAATAATATTTACATTTTTTCTGCCGCCACCACTATTATTTGATGAAAAATGTGGAAAAGCACTTCCAGAAGGAACATTAAAAACATGTACGCCTTTAATAAGTAAACACTTTATCAAAGGATAGAAAAAAATTGTAGCCAGTACTTTTTTATATTACAATTTCTTTAAGATAAGACAAAAAATCATTTCCATACTTGTGGTTAAGTCAGCATAACATCAAGCAATCATAATGACGCTGAGATATTTGCAAAACTCGGACCGCAAGTGTCTACGGTAAGTGACGAACGCGTATTACGCTTTCCGGGGGCTAACGTGTTCACCACCACACCATGCCGGTCCTTCGTTTCGCCTGTCTTTCAGCAAGTTCTATCGATCACTGCCATCAGCAATCACCCGTCAAAGGGATTGATCTGGAGAGCCCAAATCGGCATTGAACTCAGTTAAGCTTAGGCTATAGTTGAAATTCACAATGTTGACTTTTTATTTATTGCCTTTTTACAAGTTTCCACTAATAGTACCCCGTCGTGAAAACTTGTAAAAAGGCAGTAAGAAAAGTCAGCACCAAAGCAATCAGACAAGGAAGTGTAGTACTATAGATTAAATAGTAATATATATGCACAGGTAAACCATTTGAGTACACTCAATTTTTCCACTGTAGAATTAGAATTTCAGTGGGCAGGCCTGAGGAAACACAAAATTAAGTAAATAGTCGAAGTAACTAAGAACTATTAATAAGACTTAGGTGAACTCATCATCGCCATGTCGAGCCTAAATTCATAGTTGTAAGGAAAGTGTCACGTGTTTTCACAGTATTTAAACTTTAAACAATAAGCTTAATGCAGACTATAGTTTCATGTTCTTGAATTTTAGTGGACAAAAATAGTGTTCGGTTCCGGATTTCAAGCAAAGGCTCGATTTTTTCTATCGATGAAAACGGTCTAGGATGGATTTCTTTAAAAAACTTCACTTGTTTAGAAGCCCAAACTACTGAAAAGAAGGCAAAGCGGCAATCCACTCTTCAACTTTTCAGATAAAGTTGGCATAAATTTTTCTCCTGCCTTGGCGATGTAGGGTCAACGAGCTTCCGAGACGTCGGTGTCTCAAGCAGGGAATATTACTGTCCATCGCATAACCAATATAGAAATGCTGAGGCAGTTTATTTCGTCAACATTGTTTGATACGTCATATCTTTTATATCGACTGCAATATAAAATATTTGAAAGAGTTCAGCGGTATTAAATACATAATGGCACTGCGGCGAGGACTATTCGTGACGCAGAAACCAGTGCACTTTTCCCCAGTTCTGCAACGAGCACGGAGTTTGCATTTTTCACTGGAATGAAAAAAATTTCTCCAGAAGCGAAAAAGTCGTCAGCAGCTGTGCAAAAGACTTCACAACCAGAATACGACCATTCCACAACGATATTTACATCAACTAAAGGAGAGGGGTTCGACTAGGCGATACCGTTCAACCAAATTTATTACAGCTCCCTTGAGAACGTAGTGCGAAAATTGGAAAATGAGAGCATAGGGATGAAAATCGATGGACGGCAATTAAAGGATCTTCGTTTTGCTAATTATATCGTTCTTATAAGACCGAACATTAGCCTGGCAGAATGAATGCGGCCAGCATTCGAGACTCTGACAACGCTTGAGGAAAGATTGGTCCTTTCTCGCGAAAACGATGTTGGTGAGAAAAGGATTTGTTTCTGATCAACGGAATGAATATCGCCGAAGGCTCAGCTATGTTTACCTTGCTCAGCATAACAAGATGATAAACGACATAGCTCCAAGGTCGAGTAAGAGAAAACGAGCAGCTTGAGAAACTTTCAAGAGCATTAAGGATGTGCTGAAGAGGAACTCCATGCCCACAACATGAACGCGATATAGAAAGGGGGATGTTAGGAGTATCCGTATCACGTAGCTGAGAAAGAAAGTCCGAACTTTCGTCCTACGCCAACGACCACAAATCGGAGACACCATTATACAAGTCAAAATGTAGAAAATTAGCTGGGCCGGAGATGTGATGCATCTGAACGACAACAGAAGAAAACGAAGCGTTAGCGACGGAATTACGCTGGATATCAAACTCACAAACGAAAGACCACCAACACAATGGTCATAGCTCTTCCCCATGGAGGAAAGACGTGGTGCTTAGTAAGTACGTAGTAGGAGGAAAAACAACGTGCTACTAATTACACATGACAGAAGCAGAAAATTTACTGGCACCTGCACGAGTCACTCAACAATCGACGGGATGATCGGTGATACAGCTGAGGTCATACATACACAGTGTCTTGGAAGCAAAAGTATTACGGATATAATTCTGAGGACATAAAAAAAATAAAAAAGGATAAAGCTCTTGGCGTTGAGTAATTCCTGAGGGGCCCATGCATTCCACTTCACTAAGCATTGTTGGAGGTAAATGAATGCATACTTGGCCTTTACAATGGTGGCCTACCTACCGGTGGCCTGCCGATGTATCGAGCCAGTGCTGCTATCCTACCAGACAAGTCTGGTACCAATTTGTCGACCCCAAATGGATGGAAGGCCTGGTAAGCCTGTGGTGCAGGGGATCGATCCCATGTGTACTACAGGGCGCTTCCGACCTCTGCGCTACAGGCACCTCCTCAGAGCATAAGCTTTTTGAAAATGGTGAGATATTTCCAAAACTCCGGACAGCGGTAAATAAAGGTTAACATTGTGATTTCAACTACAACCTCAACTTAACTGCGTTGAAAGCCGATTTGTGCTCGCCAGATCAATCCCGTTCAAGGGTGATTGTTGATGGCGCCATTAGATAGGAAACTAGCTGACAGAAAGGCGAAACGAAAGACCCACATGGTAAGGTGGTGAACGTGTTACCCCCCGGAAAGGGTAATAGCGATTTCGATCCCCACCACAGGCACCTGCAGTCCGGAGTTTTGCAAATTAGATATCTCAGCATCATTTTGGTTGCATTTAACATAATATCTTGTCGAAAAAAAATACAGTACACAGTAAGTAAGAGGTCAACATTGTTTCGAAAATGTTCCGGAGATACGAGAAATGTAGTCGGTGAGGATTTAATGGTTTTGAAGAGAGCACAATAATGTCAAATATACGTAAGAACAATATAAGACGGAAAATTCAATTACCACCCAACTTTAAGAGAATTCTTTAAATATAAGCGAATCGCCCCTTGTCCAGCGGAAGAAAAGTCCAGTTCGATTCATAGTTTAAGAAATAGTAATATAACAAAACAACTGTTACTATGGTTCTCGATGACGCATCAGAAGGTGCTTTAACTGCCCGAAAATAACAGCTGATTGTAAGAAATAAAATGATCTCTATCGCTCAGCTGGAATGTTAAAGTGTTCGCTATGAAATACCACAGTTGTTGCGTCAACTTTGATTCTTTTATTCAATTTTTCTCAATACAACTTCCAGACGCGAATGGTCGACTTATGCACCATTTCAAAGTAGCACACTTTTAATCTACATTTCTACCACTTTTTGTTCTGGTTTTTATACAAATCTTATCTTAATGGCTATTGTAGCATTTTTTGCACCCCGAACCCCAGATATGAACGTAAAGCCTTACAAACGCATGGCATTATTTGAATTAGAGCATTTTGTCATCCTATAAAGTTATATTCGTTTCAAGACTTTTCCTAGTTGAGACGAGAGTATTATGGATTAAGACGGTTGGGGGGTAGCCAGCTGTAATAAACAATACTCATAGGAAGACGTAAGCTGAAGCCAACCTCTGGACGGCTGTTCGAGAAGCCGTGCAAGAATTAGGCAAGCCGTGCTGAGTAAATTAACAGTATCGAAACAACACGATCGAAATGAAAAGTCAAGAAACTCTAACAATGAGTGCCTTATGGATCGTTCTTTTTCTGAAAGCACATATATCTTTACCTACTTGGATACTAAAACTGCTCGCCTTCACGAGTAGCGCGAACACGAGCACAATTTCCACTCGTTTGTTTGCCTCGCAATCGTCGTCCAAAGCAAAGCAAAGTACGTATGTCGTGGTTATGGAATCTGTTCTGCGCTTAATTTGAGCAGCAAAAACGATTTGAATCATTATAGTATTGTGAGGAACGGGAAGAATTAAAAATGGATTTTGAAAAGCGGTCGACGATGTTCTGCATAAGGCAGGGGCAGAAATGGAGTGCCAAAATACTTCCCGAACAATTTTGCATGAAAATATTACGATGGCACGTTCATGCTGGCATACGGAATCCTGATCACACTTTCTTCAATCGATGTGAAAATTTTACGGCTAAGAACGCGGTAGAGTACAAACTTAACCTCATCTGCCCTACTCAGGACATACACCTCAAACGGCCTACTAGTTCTTCCAACAACTAGCCGAACTCTTCTACGAGAGTACATTCAACAAAGAGAAGGCAAGGCAGCCAAAAAGGTCCTCGGTAACTTTATAGATTCAGTGACACAAACTGCTACGAAGACCAATTGCTTCAGATGTTATCAGGACGGTGGCGATTCCTGGAATTTGTTTGCTGTACTACAGACTAAACATGCTTAACTCTTTCTCATCTTGGGAGACCGTACTCTTGGGATGGGACCACAACTTTGCACTGCAGTCCTTCCTTCTCCCTATTTGAGTGGGGGAGGTAAAACCATTGTGGAAAGAGGCATTACACTGAAGCACCGATGCCTTCGAGTCCAAGTATCCAAGCTAATTTTTATGCTTCATGAAAATGTTTCCAAGTTGTTAACACTACGCTTTTTTCCCCTTCTCTGGTTACATACTGCGTTGTTTTAATGGATCCTTTATGGACATTTTTGAATGGAAAATTCATGACAAAAGAATGTATCATTCAGAAACATTAAGCTACCATAGTTCCACATTCAGCAGTTAATAGTATGTTATTACTCCTTATAGGGATAAAAAGGGTTGAAAAGATTATTTAAACCTTTCTTTAAATTCCAGTTCTAATTTGCAAAGAGCATAATGAAGTATGTAACTTCAGAGCTATGCAGTACGACAGATAGTGCTTCGTGAAATGCTTTTTGTACATCAGATGTGCTCTTTCCAAACAAAATATTATTATTTGCATAGTTAAGAGCATGAATCGCAAAAAGGTGGACGTCTCGGTGAAAGGTATGACAACAGCTACAAACAAATATTTCGAAACTAGAGACCTAATTGTTCATGAAATGCACTGTACGTGCTCTTTACGAAGGCTGTTCTTTAGGTAAACCGAGTACTTGGATAAACCAACAACTAAACAGGCTTGTTGCCTACATCTCACCTATGAACCAAATTTTGGCTAATGTTATGATAGGGATCTGGCTGAAGTTTTGCCTTAAACTTTTTGAGTATAGACTGGACAACGCCGAAGAAAACGTCATCATGTTAGGGGTTTAGGATACAGCGATCTAGTTTGACGTTTTCCGAGTCCAAGAGGCCTATAAAACACACGCAAAGTTCGAACATCCACAAAAAAACCAGCTCTTTGCATCTTAGAGAATTGACAAATCAGTGCAGGAAAGCGCATGCCATAACCTTTTTCAAAATATGTTTCACATTAAAACTTTTAAAAAGTTGTCAGCGAATTACTTTTCTAATTCTATTACATCTTGATAACAAAATTTTGCAGAGACCAAGTAAGCAAACTGCGCCAGGACTTCCTTCTAGGTCTCATCTGTTTCTACCGTTTAGCTATCGCAGTTCTACATGAACATTCTGCTGTGAAACTTCCAACATTTCATACTTGAGATTAGGGTTAAATTTAACCCAAAGGTTAGTGATTTTCACTTCCTTTTCATATTAATGTCACATAAATACCATGCATGAAATCATAAGAAAAATAGCCATTGTCCGACTGATAAGAAAAAATCCAACCAATGGATTGTAATGATGACCGAAGCAAATAAAATGTGGGTGAGAAAATCTCACATTGGTAAGCCAATTTACTATATAATCGTTCCCACGAACCACAGCTTTGTTACGCTGACAAAGAAGAAACGATGCGGAAATTTTTAGAACGGAATCAAGGATTTCCACTTACAAGAACTAGTGTTTTGGATATAATGTCATCGAATCGCGTTCGTTTATAAATGATGGACATAGACGAGGAGAGTGCAATCAGTTAGTGCACTTCAACCTATTTGAAATAGTAGGTAACGGAAAACCGTAAGAGCATTGTTCTCATCAAAAGTACGTTGACATATTTGCTATTAAAAAACTCAGTGCTTAGGTGTTGATGTGATGGGTTACCGCGACAATGCTTCAGTTTCTGCTTGCAGAACCGGTAAGCAGAGTCATAGGGAAATCCATACCCATTATCCACAATTTCTATAGGCACTTCGTCCACGATTAATCAACATTCCAGACTCAGTAACTACTAATTCCACTTGACGAGTAATTCCACTAATTCTACTATCAAAACAAATGGCAACACTCGAACGTTTCGCAAATAGCAGCAATCACGTTATAGCAAAAAAAAGTGCACCGTAATCGGGTGAAGATAAATCAAGCAAGAAGCACTAGAGGAAAACGTCTACGTTCTCGTTCAAATATCTTTAGGTCGTTCTTTACCACTCCTCAACTATAAACCGCTGTTCCCAAGGTTTTTTATATGTGAATTCTCTACACATTTATAGTTTTCTTTATCTTTGAAGCAAAATTTTTTACTACTGCCCCATATTTTTCACCGTCATCCATTATTGAGTTATGTAATTCCGAAGGATTAAGAAAATTTGAAGATAGTGGACCTTACTATAGCGATAAGCATAATCGAAAACGGAAGAACACGATGGAATATGTGCGTATTGATTGGTAGGTATACAAAGAGCATGACATACAACGTATGTGGTTATGAAAATCTCAATCATGCCGAAGACCTACTCCAATGCAAGTACCTAAAACATTTTGGAAACGTCCGTTTACCTACATCCATTTATCGATTCACTTGTATGAAAGATTTACAGGTTGAGTTTAACACTTCAAAAAACGTTAACAATTTACTCTTGCTTCTAGCGAAACACTGTTTTCCCACCCTTAATCTTACTTCTGTGTAGGAAAAAACACTACAAAGACTTCACCCGTCCCCTTGTCCACATGAGACTGACTCTCTAAAAAGACTTACTAGTCAAGTACCTACATCATATTTTTGCATAACAACCCCTTTCCGCAAAATGGCTAAGATGTGATTGAAAAGCGGAACAACATCTTACAGATGAATCGCATCTTTCAAGCATAAAAAGGACGTCTAACAAGAGAGGATTCGGAACGATAATGACATGCATACAATGCATGATGGACACAAGCACAAAGCTTTGAACAAAAGTAGGAAGAACGCCGTCAACAATGTGGGTAGAACGGGACCCAAACCTATCCGACGTCTACAAATGTTTCGATATCCCGTATGGCGGTAATGTCAAACCACAATCCGGCTCAGAGCATTGGATGCGTTCATGAAGCTTGCATTCAAACGGAAATGAAGTTGCCAGCTGCTATCGAATCCATGTTTTTTATCGTAAATCCTGCGCAAGTTATGACCCCAGTAGATCCTATCCAACTTGTCCACCCTAAACTGAAGGTAGGTTGGGAATAGAATCTTATCATAATTGTATAAAAAACCACATAAGACAACATATTTATACAAACGTTATACTCTAAACAATACAAATCCAACTAAAAAGAAAAGTGAACCATGAAGAATGATTTTAATTCTAAAATGCAGAAATACCGCTTCGTTTCCTCATTTTAAGGGGAACAAAGCTAAGCAGATACGAGTTCATCATATTTACATTAAGATGGCGTATTGTATACTAATGCATGCTTATTGAAGAAATTTAACCAAAAAAATGATATGAATATCCAAAGAAATGAGAATAGCACTCGTCATCAAATGTATTGGTGATGTTCAACATTCTCGTGTAGATGGATCACTGCTGAGTTTAAGGTCAAGCACAAACGTGTGTAGCATGAGCAGTGGGAGATCCAGAGAGGAAGCAAAACGGTCTATTTGCAAATCCGCAATGCAACGATGCCAATAGCAGAAAATATTTGGAGTGCAGTGAAACCAACACGAAAACATCTCAGGGCTTTTCAGAACGCACATAATCAATAAAGCACATTAAATGGCGGACCGTTTATGACACAAACTGACCCGCTTAATAAAATACCAAATACTACGTAGCACTATCAGAGATCTTTAATGTGGAGCGCGTTATATTTCAAACATCCAGTGGAACAAGCTTGAAAGGAAAGGAAATGACTACGTCTTGCTCGTTGACTGGAGCTCTTGACATGACTCTTGAATAGCTTGCTCCAGTTGCCGATTGAAATCCTCTTCGTCGTCAACTGACTCATCCTGCTCATCTTCCTCATCTTCGCCATCGCCGTTTTGTCCAATATTATGGAGAAGCTCTAGCAGCGCATTTCTGAACGTTAAGGAAGTGAATAGAAAGATTCTTCAGAACAATAAAAAAAAAGTAGTGTATGAAAACGGGTATGAGTAAACAAAAATGGACAGAAGTTTCGGTTTTCTAGCAAACAGGTAGATGATAGCATTGATTTTTTCGATAACCCCGAATAGTGTCTTCATAACAGACCGTGCACTGATTTGTCAACAGCCACGATGCATCTGTACCAAAAAAGAATAAGTCGTTATAAGTCTAATATAACCCTGGTCCCCCCTAAGCAGTCAGAAAAAAAGCTCAGTTGACGGCAAAGCGAAGCAAGAACACTTGGAGATAGAACTGTAAAAATTTTCCTTAGAAGACAAAAAAATACAAGCCAGCGTATAAACCTTGTTTGAACCATCATTAGTGTAGTTTGTCGTACAGCCTTGAAGGCAGTAGCAAAAATTTCCTGGGTCGATTCTCCCATCTTCAAAAACTGCACCTCTTCTTCATCCACTGACTTTTCACGTTCTGAAATTTACAGTGAAATTCCAGATTATGAACTTGTCAGAGTACGCTCTTTACTTACAAACACAACTGATATCGAATATTTAGATTATTTCGAAACATTGACAATAAAACTGTTTTTTCGACAACTGGTGATAATGTAGTACATCAGAACTTAAAGACGAAATAAGTTAATATTACGAAGCATTGAACTGCTGCTTTAAAGTTATAAACAACTTTTCCGAAATATGGCTTTATTCTAAGACTAACATAGAAGTCAATTCTAAGAAAAAATGGAGACAAAATGTACATTTTCAAAACACCTAACCCAAGCGCAGTATCGAAAAACATCTATGGTGCATTGACAGCCGTAAGTGTTTTCAATCATAGCGCAATGAAATGAATGCATTTCTCCGTTAATGAAAAAATTAAACTTCTAAAGCAAACCGAAAAAGGAAGAAAAAACAAAAAAGAACATTTAGAATTAAACATTAAGAACATGTTGATTTGCAGTACCTTCTCTGTATTTTGCAAAATTTGTCAAAAAAGGAGCGAAGCAAATAGATAGAAACGATGAATCAAAACAAGACTATCGTGACACACCTTGCAACACTTTTAGCACGTCCGTTTGCAGTGATCCCAGGAAAACCACCTCATCGTTGTCTTTACACCGTGCTAAACGTCGTCGTGATATCCATTCTCCTCTAGTAACATCCTTTCTCGTCGCAGACTCCGATGGGCATATTTTTCTTGAAAAATTTTTAAGTCAGGCATGTGCAATACACTAGATTTGGCCTACATAAACGCCACAGCGTAATATTTTACTATTGCAGCCAGATTTTAAAGAAATGAAGAGATAAAGAAGAAATATTAGCCTAGTCCATCACTTGTTCATACGGAAACCACCAATCTCTGATAATACTCCATGTCCCGCACAGTAAAAACTCTAAGATAGGTGCATATAATTAGAGAAAACCCCCTTGTTGATACCAATTTTGGCGAGAACGCATCTCTCGAAATACCAACCAACAGAAATCCGAGTATATACAACCAAACAATAAGTGGAAGTCCTTTTGGCCTGATTACCCTAGAGAATATTTATAAAGAATACAAACCATGTGAATTGACTGGTGAAGAATTTTCGATTCTCATAGAATCTAAACAAGCCATAGTCGAAATGAAATACCCGTAAATTTTCGGATATCGAAACAACTAACAAGTTTTGCAATTGCGCCCAGATTCGCTCCATATTAAAATAGTCTTTTCGAAACACAGCCGGATCACGATAGTCTGCTAGATCCTCCAGGTAGAACTCCTTATAATCATCTTCTAGTGGCATATAGAACTCGTCTTTGTCGTGCATCCGCTTCCCTGTTCGGGTTAGATAGAAACACTTCGAATTCTTCTTTATCAAAGGTCCTTTCCAAAAAGGAGAAACACCCAGCATATGTCGATTCATCTCATTTTCGTCAGGGCAACTAATGACGCTTGCACATTGCTCACCGAAATCAGGTTTTCGGTCTGCTGGTAGTTCACCAGGAGGAAGATTGAGCACAAGACGCAACCGTTGCATTCTTTTCTGGTAAACAGTTTCTGGTGAATCTCCATCATCGATGTCCCGTTCCATATCTAGCTTCATTTTGAAGAAACCTTTCGGGTTGTAGACTTCGTAGAAGCGCTCAAAGGTTTCCAGTATTCTCTCCTCGAGCCGAATTTGCTCGCTCAACTGTCGATTCATATGCTCTAGCCTAACCGCGACTTCTTCTCTCAGCAATGTTGGGTTCAACTCTGCAATTAAATTGTCTGTAGCCTCAGGCGACTGAATGTTGTTCACAGAGCATGAGGAATTCGATTTAGGAAACTCAGGTACAGGTGGTGTTGAAAGGCTTTTCGTACTTCGGCATCGTCTATTTTTCTTCGAAGCAACGACGTTCCACCAACTTCGCCTGTAAAAAGTCGGACCAATGGTGAACACATTGTCGGACAGCTCACGAGATTCATTTGTAGAAGACTTCAAATTCTTCAGAATTGTGGCGAATGTATCCGTCTGCATATGTGCTCGTGACCGTGTAGAAACTTTAGTTTTTCCCATCATCACAGGTTCAGATTGCAGATTCATTGTTCTACTAGTAGCGTTTCGATCAGAAGTTCGTTGAGCGCATTCAGCTAACTGCAATAGTTCTTTTTGTGGAACCACTTTCAAAAGAACAACAATTTCCGATATATCTCCAACTTTGTGGGTTCCATAGAAAAACCACGTTTATAAAGATTACATGGGCGCGTATGGTGCAGTGCTTGGAGGCGCCACCGCAACACACACGTGGAATCCATCGCTACGCCCATTTTCCACCAAATCTTTCATCACTCCGGTGTCGGCAAATTGGTACCAAACTTGTCTAGGAGGATACCAGCACTGGCTCGATACATCGATAAGCCACCGCAAATCATTGTAAAGATCAGATATGCATTCAATCACCTCCAAACGATGCTTAACGAAGCCAAATGCTTGGCACATCCTTCAGGAATTTATGAACTCCGACAGCTGCATCCTTTTTATCCTTTACAAAAACTACATACTTTTCACTAGAAAAGTCGTGTTCTGAGTTCTCCAACATATTAATGAGATAGAGTGAATCTACTAATTTTTAATATAAACACAGTAACCGCCAATAGTAACAGCCATTCGTCGAAACCATTGTATCTTGCTGGATCCAAAGATGCTTGCTCAATCGCATCACACTCGAAATACAAGGCACGACGAAAAAAGCGAAAAACAACTCTTTCCCTCGAGAAGATGAAGATTCCATCATAAGAGAATGACAAACTTGTACACTGTTACCAAAGATACATAAATTGCTACAATTTTTACTTGAATTAATAACTTCACAAAGAGCTGACACTACATGTTGCTATAGTATTGCTATATGTCTGACTAAATTTTAGGGTTTCAAATATTTAGAGTCACGTATGCGATGGATCTAATGCAAATAGTCGGGAACGTTGTGCTGAACACAACAAATAGATAATACTCAGGTCCGAGATGTGTCAAAAAGGTGGTGGTCAGGTTACCATGTGTCTTAAGATCTTTGAAATTGCTGTGTTGGTAATTGCAGTCTTTTTATCTTACATGGTCCGAATCCGATTACATCTACGATGCGGATCCCAGCACTCGTTTTCCCTCGCATTCATCGTTTAAAAAATGTCCTCGAGTACTCCATCATGTGTTGTCTCAGTTGATGCTTGAGGATTTTGCCTTCTTTACGAATGGTGTAGAATGCTGGTCCAGTCGATTCTTCTTGCATTCTTCTATATAGCTCTGCGAAGGCGTTACCACGTGGAATGTAGGAGAGCGCCAGGGAGGAGATTGAACCAGAGCCTTTGCCTGCTGGTCGAAACGCATCACCAACCACTGCGCTAATACCCTCCCTCCTCCTTCCATAGTCCCTTTTTCAAACAGTTAGTTGCATTAACACTTTGGAAAAAGGATGTAACACATTGCTCTAAATCATTACGGCGAAACAACTTCTACTCCAAGGAAAATAAAACTGCTACCAAAACCTAAAAGAAAACAATCCTCAAAATGTTATATAGCACAACAGCTTAAAATCAAATCAGAGGGCTTCTACAATTTTCCTCTGGTTTCTTTGACAAAGATAACTATTTCTTAAAAGCTTATATTCACTGCTGCAACATGGATAAAGGTAAAGCTCACACCGTTGATCAATCTCTGAAGGATGCACCATGAATTCGATTTCATCGAGCATCGTTAGAGGTGATTCAATGTACATATGGCCTACACAGTGCCTTCCAGTGGCCTACTGATTTATATACTCAATGCCGCTATTCTCCCAGACAGGTCTAGTACGAATTTGCCAAGCCCGGAGAGATGGCAGGTTTGGTGAGCCTAGAGCGCACGATCGAACCCATGTGTACCGCAGAGCATCACTAACCACTGCGCCACATGCATCCTTAAAACACTGCTTCAACCTGAATAAACTGCAAATCCAGACGTGGCGTACTACCTAGAAGAGAATTTAATCCATGCCAAAATATTGAAAGGAATCCTTGATAATCCACCACTTCTCGGACCTTTAACTGCGACATATTGATGAATACAAGCTTATCCTCGTTGGTAAGTCGGTGTTTCAACTCTTTCTCCCATTTTTAATTTGACTGTAACCAAAAAGTGTTACCTGACATACCGAATTGAATGACTGGTCCCGCGTAATGAATGAAATCATTTCATCGAGCAGTTGCTCTATGTATATTAAGTCAGTATTCTCACTCGAAACCGTCCCCTAAAAGCGTCTTTAGAAAACAAAGCAACTGTTAACCAGATATTGTGCAATAGGAACAAGCCAATACACTCCTCATACTTCAATCAACTTCATCGTTGATTGAAACTTTTGTCCTGTGAAACCGTACCAAACACAAAAGCACTTCTACAAAAAAAATCCTGACTAAGCTTCTTCTTAAGGCTTAAAAAAAGATATTTTTAAAAATGCTGCTAACCTCCTTATCACTCGTGGTAGAAGTGGGTGCCGCTCTCAAACAACGACGTTTGCAGGATACCACAGGAAGCCGACACTCAACATTAACACGATCTCGTTTTTCGAAATTATTAGAGGCATTTAACTGAAGAGGATATGATAAGAAAGAAAACTCAGAATAAGAAGATCATGAAGGACTAAAAAATAAGGTAGAATCATACAACGAACCCCTTCCTTCCTCAGTCGTTCTCTTAATACATTCTCAACAAAAGAAACGAGCTGGCCTTTCTCTGCTACACTGATTGGTTTCGCAGGTTTAAATCCGGATATGTTAAACGTACTCGCTATGTTATTCTCACAATTTTCAACACACTTCTCGGCTATCTCCCTGATATCTCTGTTTGAACTAAGAGGAAACCCTCGGTGCTGTATAAGTTTCAGCTTTTGGAAATGTTCATATTTTGAAAGGAACTCTTTGACGGTTTCGAAATGGTTCGGAAGAAGATGGGTTCTTCTTCCCCTGCGTCGCATCGTTGATCCTTGAAAAGAAGCTGAGTTATTGAACACAGTGCTAGATTTGGGGACTTCAGAATTTGATTTCGAACCAGATGGAGTTGGATCCAGTTCTCGGGTTCGTTGTTTGAGCTGCTGTTCGCTTCTGTTCTCTCGAAGACAACTAGCCAAAAAACCTGTGACGACCTCGTGTTGCTGCTCTTCAAGTGTCCCAGTTGATTTCGAAGATACATCATTGTCAGCTTCTCGAGATGACCTCGGCCTCCATAAATTTGTTGATCCTTTTGGCGGATTATTGATATTTTTCCTATTTTTTCTCTTGTTTACATGTTTGCGCTGCGTGGCTTCACAACTCGAAGCCTGTTGCAGCACCAAATTGTTTGTCACTTGTGCCTCTTCCGCGTTTACCTTGTCATTTTCGGGCATTTCGATATGTACAGGAGGTACACTTGCTGCTGAGCCACGAGAAATTGAGGATGTTTCTGAAATGATGGCTGGTTTCAGCTTTTCTTCTGGGCTGTCAATGTCAACGAAAACGCTTACACTTTGGTGAAGCTCAATAGGAAGGGCTGTTGCTGGTCGTGGATTCGCACGTGGTCGACCCCTTTTCTTTTTTTCTGACACACCTGGTGTTATGAATCTAGGATCTCCAGAAAATTTCCAAGCACCAGAACCACCAGCAATTGGTTGAACAACGTCAATTGCCATCTTAATTTGTTCCGGAATAGCATCGCGTTCAAACTGTTGCTTTCTCAACCTTTTCCTAGGACTTTCATTTCTTCCATTGAGAGCCTCCTTGCTCAACTGCATTGTCGGTGGCACAGCACCAGTATTGTAAGGCTGCGCAGTTGCCTGGGTCGTAGTGCTTATACAGGTCGGAGTTTCTTCCATAAAAGGCAAACGTCTCTTTGCAACATTTGAAGCGCTTGATCCATCGCCTCGTTTACGTAATATGCTAGGCCGGGGCGAGGACGTAGATATAATTGGCTGTATAGGTTGAGATGGACCAGGAGAGCCAGATACAACGTTCGCCATAGGAGGGGCCTGGAGATGGTAGGTCCCATGTCCCATACCATGCCCGGTAATAAAGCGAGTTGGTGGTGCAATAGATTGATGAGGTATCACATAATGTGCAGCAGATTGGGGCCTCATTAACTTTGGACTAGCTGACCGCTTGGTTCCGTTGTGAGATGAGTATCGATTAGTCACGTAGGGAGGTGTCATTATTGGACGTGGTATTAAAGTTGCTTGATGTTGAGACTGAGGAACAATATTCTTGTACACGGCTTGTGGATGGTATACCCCATGCCTCAGAGGATCCATTGTTGTACGACTAGTAGCAGCCGCTTGAACAGCAGCTAATGCGGCTGCTCCAAGCGATTTCTCTGAACTTGGTGTCGTTGGTTGTTGTTGCAACCTAAAAACAAGTATAACACTTTCATGTGCCCAAGAAGAAATGAAATATGATGGAGGTATAGAAAAGTAGTGAAAGCTAATAGGCTGATCAAAATATTAAACAATGTAGGAGGTATTGAAAAGTAAAAAAAGTGTTGGTTACGCGTCTCATAGTAAGTAAAACAATTCAATTAGTTATGTGTCTTAAACCGCGGCTACGCATAAAGATAAACTAATAAAATAGGCATAAAGTTAACCTTTTATTTGTTGCCTGCTGTAATTTTTTAACGGCAGGGTATGATACGAAATACAAACACAACGATGCTTAGATATTCGCAAAACCTGGACCGTCGGGCAAGATCGAACCACGACTGCTCTTTCTAAGGGCCGCCGTGTTACACACTGCACCACGGAGGCTCCTGCTTTGCACTTCTCTCAGCTAGTTTATAGATACAAATATTATATTTATCTAGATATATTACACTCACATTATGTAGGAAGACATATTTATACCATAAAGCTTTTTTTCTGTATTTGTAGGTGGTACTGTGAAACTTAGCTATTTATACTACAAAATAGGCACATTTACTAGGATACTTGGATGGCCCAGCTTTCTTTCTCAGAGTTTTGCTGGTTTAGCCACTGTGGTTCCCTGGAGTCCGGAGGTCGGCCAGGCCAAAATCTGCTCCAGCTCGTCACCACCACAGGCAGTGGCAGCCTTTGTGGTTCAGAGGGAGATTTTCCACCATGCGAGTAGTTTAATACCAGGATGGTGGTGAAATTCTGTTATTTGCTTACTCTTATGCAGGCTTCCTGATAGAAACGCCTGATGCCTTCTCAGGTTGGGAGACCCAGCCAGGGGGATGAATCCCCCGTTGTACACCGCAGTCCGACACCCAGGAACACCTCCTGGCCAAGTAGAGGCGGTAAACCGTGGGGAGAAGAAAAGAAAAAAAAGATAGGCATAAAGTAAATAAATACCGGTAGATTACGACACGACAATAAACATAAAGAATGCAAGTGGTGACAATAACGTTGTATTGATAAAACAAAAAGCCGCGATACATCTACTTTTGCATAATGAAGTAATAAGTCACAATAATAACTATCACTAGGAAAATTCACGTGCCTCATATTGTTGACAGTGTTATAGATATTGGCCTGCATAGCATTTGTCTGCAATTCTGAAGCGTAATTCAACGTATGAGTAACACCACTACTAGAACTCGGTCGATCTGCTCGATAACTAAACAAAGTAACAGAATAAAGACATCACGCAGCGATCGTTAATCTCTACAAAAATCAGCATTTCCAAACAAAAATAATATAACGCATAATATGGATGATAGTAGGAAAAACCCCAATAATCTCCCTTATTTAGCATAAAATCAAAAACGTGCCAATTTTTAATGAAAGTTTTGAAGCACCTACCCAGCTACAGCCACAGCATTTCTCAGCAACGCTGAACCAGCAAAAATTTGCAGTTGAGAGGCTGGCACCCCGGTAGGAGCAACGTATTCAGAGTTACTTGATACTTAATAAAAAAATGAATACCAGCTCACTGCAAACATAGTGCATAAAATAAAGTAGTAAAAAGCAGTAAAACTGTTGGAGCTGTAAATATTAAGGCATGTTGTTGCAACTTCAAATATATAATTCATAGTTCAAAATTAAAAGACGAAAAGAGCAAGATGAAAACCTGTTACCAAAAAAAATTTACCAGGTTTGTAAAGCTTCGGCCCATTGCTATTCTGAAGTTGTGTATGCGTGGCGGATACAAACTGACTGTGTGGCTATAAAACTAGACCATATTTCAAGAAAAAAAAGTACAAAAATCTGAGAGCAAAACAATATCCAAAAAAGGTAGATACGAAACCTGATATGGAAAGCCAAATTGAAAGAGATTAGAAAACAAACTTACGGAATCATCCGAAGAAGGTTGTGTTGATGTCCCAGGAGGATGTTGAACATGAGATGCCGAATTTGTAGTCAAGAACGGCGACTTTGAAGTTGGCTTAACAGTACACAAACACTTTAATATCAAAAGTAGTGTCCGGAATAAAAAAACGAGCCATGATAACTATGGTTCTCGCGCACTATGGAATATAACAATAAATTCGTAGATATAACTTTTCCAGGTGGCCAGTTTAGCTTCTACGTTGTAAAAACTCGACGGTTTTAAAATTTGAAATGCGTTTCTAAGCTTCTGTTTAGCTAGCAATACTACTTTGACAAACTAAAGTAAGCCAAAGTCCATGAAGTGACGAAACAATAGAAACAAAATCTTCATAGAAACATTAACAATTATTTTCCTCTACAGCGAATTTAGCAGTTAGAAGAAAATTGACTACCAAATGGATGAAAAACGCGTTGATCCAAATGCAAACGAGAGGTGTGGTCTGAATTATTTGGCGATTCAATGAAGTCATGCTTAGTCACCTTTTGAATAGTGTACTTTACTGGAGAAATAGATGCGTTGTAGTTCGCTCGAAATGGCGCAGTGCTGGCGCTAGGAGATGCAGCAAATCTTCGAACAACGCCGTCTTTAATCTGGAAGAACGATGAAATAGCTTAGAATGCATATATTACTTTAACAATTCTTGCCGTAAGACAAATTCATCAAGAAACAGAACATAATAAGGAAGTTAAGAAACTAACCCTTTCAGAATCTTCAACCGTAAGGGTTTCATTGCAAGTAAGGTCTGAAAGCAGGAAAATTTCGACACAATGTATTACACCCAGAACTTCATGGTGCATAAACAAACCGTGGCTTAAAGGTTAGATTAAAGTTCTACGGATATCTGACATGCGAGCCGTTCCAGAGAAGATACTTTTCTGCTGAGATTTCTGGGCTAAAACTTTTCACTGGCCATGTCGTCAAAAGTCCTAAATAACTTTAAACGGGTCCTAAACATTGGACAATACGTGCAGTAAAAGATTACTCCTCCACTTCAAGACTCCAGCGCTCAGCGATGATAAATGTTGCCGGCAATTTCTTCAAGAGTAAATGTTTCCAAATCATTAACACTCAAGAGTCACTGCTCATTGAAAGTAATCAATATGTATGCCACCCACTAAGTCGAGGTAAATTTCGTTAATAATTTTTAGATATCTTTACTTCCATGGAATTCACTCTGTGAAATAGCACGGGAAACGTGCTCAACTATTCCATCAAAAACGTTTCGAAACAGTTACTCCACTACTAAAAAGTAAGTCAGCTCAAAGTATTTGGACCGCAGACATGATAGATCGATTCTGAAAGAGGACTAACGACATTGTAAAACGAGAGGCAGAACCGATTTCTGGCGAACTATGTCAGGAAAAACGGTAGGAAAACTGTCAAGAACATAAATGTTCTCACTGATTTAACCTAAGCTACCTTGTTTTTTAGTGGACTAGACTTCGGTCTAGCAAATCCATGCCGATATATAAATGAAACTAACGAAAATAACATGTTCTGAAGTTATGGAAACTATTCAGTAAACGCCTTTTTTGATTGTTTTAGGTTATAAAAACAAAAAATGAGAGTTTTTATAGGTAAAAGTACTTAAGTAGGTAAGTGAGGTACTCACCTCGCGACATGTTCAGTACGGTTTGCAGAATTTATGGTACACTCATACGCAGACCCCAACAACCCTGAAAAGGAACCATCTTGTCTGATTCCGGGTTACAGAATTACACGGTGCTTTGTGAAAACGCTTGCAAGACCTAATGTCACTGTTGAAAATACAAACATAGATTCTTAGAGAACAGTTAATAACATTTGAAAACATCTGAACAACGAACTGGATAAAACAACGGAACAACTGGAGAAGAACACAAGAAAGCTGTTGAACGTGAAGGCACTGAACGTGCTGTCCTGCTGCAGTACTTGACAAAACAGATGAAGAAAAATTCATGAAAATGAGTGGAGATCCTCTGCACGTTGCTAGGTCTTAGGAACGCCTTGGAATGAAGGAAAAACTCCAATAGTACGTGTTCTTTACGTGTCTTATATGATGACTGACCATAAAAGAGAAAGCAAGAACGTTATCCTGAAAAAAATGTAAGACTATCCAGGAGAACGCGCAGATTTAGAACCCGCCGCGTTTTCGAACCTGGCGACGCGAGCGGTCGCGTTGCGTGCGCGTAAACAGGAGGCCGCCCAAGTGGCACGACTGGTCGTCTGCTAGGCGCCATGCTCGTCGGACGTCGAGCTACCCAGCACTCCGAGTACTTCGTCTGTCTGATCACAAGTGCACTAAATGGTTCTTCGGTGGTGTGCTGGATCTTGATCTCCTCCTCCATCCAGAGGCTTGCCTCTTTTTACGTGCAGATTCGTTTAATGTCTGAAGAGACGCGGACAGATCACTTCGAGGCGTTCATGCGCTTTTTCCCACTTTCAAAAGGTCGAAAATTGGTGTTGTTTTTTTGGAATCGCTTCCAACACATGCAATTGCCGAAGTCATTCCATATCCTGCCCGTAGCGGTTGAGCAGACATAGAGAGTGGGGGAGGGAAAGGAGCGAGAGTTGGGTGCGGGTGTCACGAGGCCGCCACGACATTTCGCAGGCGCCGACCGCAAACACTTTGTCCGCATCCGTCTTGTGCGGATCTAACAACCGTATCCAATCATGCTGACATCTACAATAACTTGAGAACAAGAAAGTGCTGTTATCGATTGCCACCTGAATCACCTGTAGCACTTGTCGTCCCGGTGATCGTCGATTGAAACGGCGCCAGTAAATCTTCAGTTTTTCCCTGTCGCGTGCAAGAGTAGTCCAGTGGGTTCTGCTAGCTCTAGAAACTCGTTGACTATCTTACCTTTCTTCTAGGCTTTTCGTCAGAAACTCTGACAATCGGGTCGCTGGTCTTCCCGCTGTAGGCTTGACATCCCGATGACTTCTGTCACTAACGGCTCCCGTCCATCGGTTGTCGTTCATACGCATTACGTGTCCGGCCCACCCTATCTTCGACTGTTTGGCGTGTAGAACGGAGTTCTCGGTTTTTTTGTCGTTGATCGCGGTAGGTCAGGGCTTTTCGATTATGCCTATATTAATTGGGATGAAAATTATATTCACTGGTGGTCATGTAAAAGTACGAATATTTAGAATTTGTTCCTTGATAATCCTGGACTAAATATCATCTTCCTGAGTAAATCTTGCAAGGACAATGAATGTAATGGAAAAGAAAAGATATGAACTCACTTTTCATTTGTTCCCAAAATGTTTGGAGACTGATTTCTATCCTTAATTATTATTGGTAATGGCGCTTATGACAAGTTCACCAGCCTAGGAAGATTCGTCTGGCTTAATATCGGGCTCTTTAAACTGGCTGTAGTAGACACTAATTTTAATAGCGAAGGTGTTAGTTGTCATCGTTACCAAATACTGCCATTTATTATTTCAGGATGTCAAACGGATTATAAGAAGACCATTAAAACGATGTTATTACCTAATAACGAAGGTCGTGTGGCTGAACTACGAAGTTCTTCGTTTTTCAAAGTAAGCAGAACCCACGAGCAACTCTAGCATGCGAAAGGACGAGTGGAGACTTTCTTGGCGACTGCTCGAGTTGCTTGTCGACCAACAGGCTGACAATTGCTATAGGTGATGGTTTCATTCGGTGGCTCTCCCACAAGTGATAAACAGATTAATTCAAATTCCCACTAAATTATAGGATATGCTATATATGGTTGGCCTTATATCTAGGTTGTTGTGGTTGAGTGTATGCAGATTGTTCTGTACACAGCGTTGTGCGCTAGTCGTGAACAGCATCTTTTCCTGAACAGCAAAAAATAGGGGACCTGATAGGAAAAGAGTAGTACTTTTCGTGTTTCCCTCGACCAAATGGAGTCTAGTGAGTCGCTCTAGCGCGGAACGCGGAAATAATGGTGCTGTTTTAAATTACTAGTTGTAAACGGCGTAAAAAAAAACGTACATGATCTTCTCAGGTCATCCATACGAAAGATTAATCTTTTGCCCATTTCTTCTCACAATGGAACATAGTTGCTGGATCACACTAGAACGAATTTCCTACTTCCAAAACATCTGGCATATGGAAAGGAAAAAACATTAAGTGCCTATGTCTAACATTCAGATTAAATCGCATGCTGAAAGTTCCTTTAAGTGTTCTATTTCTGGCATACTTTGTAGAACGAAATGTTGATTGCTTAAAATTTGGTAGACTGATGGGTCCAAGAAAACCACTTCGGAAGTAAATGAAATACGTACTCCGAGGTGTATGTGAACTTTCTGTCAACGATTTATTGTTCATTTCCAGCAAATACTCTAAGTATTCAATCTCAAACGGTGGTAATTAAATCGTAGGAACCGCAATGGTTAGCCATTCCATGCCACACACGCATGGCTGGTCAGTGAATCACGTTCACCCTATGTAACCAAACCTTCTGCGATTTTCTTTGCAATAGAAGCAGTGGTAGGAGATCTGGCGAAGGTTTCGCTCGCTCTATAGAGCTAGCGACTATCAGTGATAAAGAACAAGGCATGTTTTAGCGAAGTCACTCCGACCTTCAGGATGATGAAGCTCGTTGAGCATTCAACGACATTCAAGAAGATGTGGAGATAAGAAGATAAGAAGATATGAAGATAAGAAGAATACCAGAGGTAGCCGGACCATGATAACCTCGGCAGTTGAACCCACATGCAAATCCACGGACCATCCTGCATGATAGAAGAGAGAAAGCAAGACATGTGAAAGAGATGCCGCGATCCGCACAATAGGTGAAAATAGATGATTACATTACGTTGCATTGCATGACTCCACCCCACGTGAGCCCCCTGAGCGGATCCTAGCATTTCTTGGTTCATTTCGTTTCCACACGTCCATCTTCCATAAAGATCTTCGAATTTTGTTTTCCTGTGTGGGTTTGGCTGTCTCTTGAGGAATTTTATCTTCGGCACGAACGTCGTTGAATAACTTAAAACGATTCTCCCTGGAACCCTCAGATAGCTGTACTAGATCCTTCTCAGTGGAGTAAAGAAGGTGAGCCTGTCCGGATACAAATCTGTTACCAATTTATCGACTCCCTAGAGAGGGACTCCTAGAGGGGAGGGGGGGTGGAAGGTTTAGTGGGTCAGGATGGGGTCGAACCATGTGCTTGAGTAGGCCGGGCAATCGGCTAACGAATATGACCACTAGCACTGTGCTACCTGCTTCCTTGAAATGAGTTATATTAATTAATTAGTTATTTCACACGGTCAATCGTTCGATTTAAGTCAGTGTAAAAACCCAGTGCACTGCTGTGAAAGCGGAAGATGGTTAATGTTGAAAACTTTTCTGAAAATCATTGGAAATGCTGCTTGTTTCAGGACGTCTTTCGCTCACAACATTTGAAATTTATTAAAAAAATCAAGTAATTGTATTAATTTACCAATCTTGAAGAGCTTTGCTTTACGCAGTTCACAGGAAAAGTCGGTGAGGAATGAGCACAGCTTTGATCAATAGGATTAAGTGGAAGAAACTTGACTAACACGTTTAATGCACCAATATGAGACGAAATACACATCATTAACACGTTCATTGGAGTGTGTCACCAGTAGTACGTTAATACACTTGGATATACATTAGCATATTATCACATTACCTTTAATACTGAGAAAATAACTGAATAACATGGATGGACGTGACAAGGTGGATGTCCGCGATGAACTGTTAAGCGAAACTCGAACAATAATCAGCACATTTCACAGGATGCCGCGCAATTTTTTCTTCATGTAGTTCATAAAGATTCCCTCACAGAACCCGGCCTCCTTCCAGTGTACACAGAAATGTTTGTGATCCTTGCACGAGACAGGGGGTCGTTCGTGATGACAATGTTGTAGTTGTCACCGTCGCAGAGCTGTAATTTAAACTGAACGCTCAAGTGAACGGATTCATCTGCAAGTCGCCATCTACTTTAGCATAAAGTGTTATTCAGGCAAATAGGATGTAACGAATACTCAGTTCACTTCAGTTCATTGTTTTCACTCTATTATCAGTGAATACATCGAAAGCGGGAACACTTTGTTACAGTTCAGTGAACAATGACGAAAAACTAGACATGCATGATTTTCTTGATAATAAAAATACAGATGAAAGCGCGCTTCATCCTATTCAGTTCCTTCCACATCGTCCCCTTCTCCTTATAGGTGTTTAAAAAGCGTACCTGTTTATGGATATAAAAGAAGCTCGCTTCAAAAATTGAATATTTTCTTCACAGTTTTTGAACGAAGCAAGGAGAGAGTCTATATTAGTAAGCCTAGATGACGTCTCGACAGATCGCAAATTTTTTCAAAAAATTTGAATGTTTATTTACTTCCATATTGCTTTAGAAAACGTGTCACCAGCAAAATTTTTAGGTCTAGGATCAGTAGTCATTTCGCAATACCGCACCGTACCGCTAGTGCACATAGGTTAGGCAGAAAACCTCAGTGAGAAGAACCACTGAATCCATCACAACAAAAGAAATTGCTGCCTTTTGGAGAGGTATGTGATGGACCCAAACTCTTTGCTATTCGTTACCATGTTCGACTTGAGATTTTTCACTGATTCAAGGTACGTTTTCTTAGTCGTTGAAGGAAAAGAAATCACTCCCATGCAGTTTTATGTCAGAACTATTACCAGAAAGAATTACCTTGCCGATGTTCTCCACACACTGATGAGTGGTGCATATGTACCGCCAGTTGGCGGTTGGACTGTGCTCCCATCGGGACCCTCCACTGGCGGCGGTTTGTAGCAGAATCCACAGCTTTTTGCACAGAAGGATTTCATGAACGTTTTTGACATTTTGCAGTACCTGAACTGCTTGTAAACTTTTGATAGTCGTGTGCGAATGTGCAGTAAGGCTCTTGACTGTTTCTATGGTCATTGCTCCAGTTAAAGTTGAAGATCAATTCAAAAACCCAATAATTCTTAACCCAAAACAACGTCAGTTGCTTACTTTCCAACCTAATCCAATTTGCGGTGTTCTTTCGACTGAGTTAGGCCATATGAGTACCAATCCTAAGAAACAGGATCAAAGGCTAAGGTGACTGTTAAGCAATTGTTAGGTATCCCATTTCAGCAGTGTGAAACTGGCCCGTTGTGAAGTATGAAATCGTGGATTCGTGTATGGAAAACCTTGGCCGTCTTCAGTCAATTCCAAAATCGAATTTTTCATTTGCTAACTTCGATGTTCTTGGATGCATTTTTTCCAATAGTATTTATTGATGCAGCATTTAAAAGTATTCGCTTTCTATTGTTTTTTTATCTTTAGCTGTTAACAGATTCAATTACCGCTGAGAAACAAGCAGAATGCAGTCAACTCTAAGGTCTTCGCAGGTACTCGACGGAGAAATCGTGACTGGTGGTGGAATGAGAGTTGTTCCAGGTGCTGAAGCATCAACAGAAAAAATTTATTACGGCTTTATTTGCAAAATTCATTATTCCCTCACTGGACAATTTCTCGCAAAATCCACAGGATGCAGGGCAGTGTGTTCGCATCCAGCCTGGGTTCCGTTCGCACCACCCCTGATCAGAAATGCTTCAAATAACTGTTGTACAACAAGATTCACAATAACTTATAATGGAATCTCTTGCTCATTAAATCTGTTCTCTTTAATATAATCCTATGTTAACACAAAGGTCCAGTGCCGAGTGCTTGTAGAGCACCTTTAATGTAAATTAGCCATGTGACTTTATGCCGAAGAGTCGTTAACAATAACTATCCACTTTTGTAGGAGTTATTGAAGATCTGACATTGTTGCTTTGACTCTAAACGGCTTGCTAGGGTGGACTACCAGTTTTTATAGGTGAACGACAGAAAAAAAGAATCCGTGTTTCTGAGCACGGAGGCATTTCTACGGCGTGGAAATAAGTGAACGAAGTTGCTCTGCAAACGCAAGGAATGAAAGATGATCGAAATATGGGTGAGAAAAAAAAGATCAGTGAGGAAACATTAGAAAATGGAGAAATAATATAAAATCAATCTAGAAACCAGAAAAACTGCTGAGCACAATTATCAGGTTGTTAGGGAATTGATGTCGGATTTTGTAATTTGTTCTTCATCGCATACGTTTTAGCAATAGTTCTTTTCGAATGCTGTACTATCATATACTTCAAGCGTTATCGAGGAAATAACGCAGCATTGGTTTGGAAAATTTCGCTTTCGCGAGTTCGGCATTGAAGGTGAAGAACAACGCCCACTTTTCCCTTCCATTCACAGCGATGAATTAGAAGAGTTGATTAAAGTAACTACAATTGCAAGTGTTGGAGAACTCGAAGAAGAACTCCTTTTAAGCACCTTAACTTTCTCAGACCGTCTAAGGGAGATTAGAATGTTGGAGAGGGTGGACAAATGAATGACGCATAACTTGGTTGACTATCAGAGAGGTCGCTGCTTTGAGGTATCGTCGACGTTGCTTCTGCTCAATGAGAACGGCCAATTTCTCGATCTTATTCTAACAAACAACGATAAATGAACTCTCTGTGAAAATGGAGACGATCAGTTCAGTAATCGAACCGTTATGAACTCAAAGCCGAAACTTCGATAAAGAGAAATTGTCGAGATTGAAACTGCAAAACAGGAAACTGCAAACCAACCACGCTCACCTTTTGGTACTTTGCTGCTGGTGTAATCCATCACACCATCCTGGTGAAGTGGAGAGGGTGAAGAAGTTACGGCGAAGACGCACGCCTAACAGTTCAACGAGACGAAGCGGTTGCTTCAACTTCTGCTTTTTTCTCGTTCTTCTTCTTCTTCTTGTTCAACTCAAGGAGCCAATCCATGTACACCATAACACGCCGCCCAGCGACGCAGCAAATGTTGAACAAGTAAAGCTGCCAATCCCCACCTCATCCACCATACTCGCCATGCTTCTCCGTAACGAATCCGGCTTCCCCAAGCATCTGGACAGTTTCCTGTACTAGAAATGCACTATAAAACTAATCCGAGGCCCGAAGCGTCTTCAGTGACTTCATCACCTCCCGAGGTCCAGAATTTTATGGAACCTAGCTGAGTAAACTTGTTTCTCGTTGGCAAAAAATGTGTCGATTCGAATAGTTTTTTGCTCGACTAAGTATCTCTGCTCTAGATTGGGATATGCCATTTTGCAAATACTTGAAATTAGCTAATTAGTACCGTAATACCTTGATTCCGAAGGTCGTCGCAGTCCCCTCGCAAATTTTTGCAGATTTTTAAGAACGGGATGAGCGGCATAGGAGGAGAAGAGGTAGTGAGAATCCTTGGTAAAGCGGTTGTTGCTGCAGTCTCTGTAACTTGTCCGCCCGTCGTTTCGGTGACGGTCGTTTCAGGCTTCTCTCCGTCTCAAAATAATTTCATTGATAAATGGGATTTAGTAGAAAAATATCTGGCAAATGCCTAGTGATTCAAATTTCCAAATATCTCGTCTTAGGCCCAAAAAATATAAACTAGTTTTTTTTCCCTTTGTTTCGACCGTTAGTATAATATCCATAAACGGGTTTCTTAGAGATTTTGGAGGGTTTTCACATCAACCATATATTATGCTCTGGGAAATTTCAGTACTTTATGAACTCCTGGAAGTTCCCAATTGATAATCCACTCAATCCTGTGCGTACTCATTTTTGCAGCAAAGTACTGAAATCTTGAGAAAACGAACGTTTTTTTTCTGAAAGCATGGTTAACCAGAGCGACACTAGTTGTCCCAGTAACTGCTGAACAACTTACCTAGAGGACAACCGTAGAGTTTGTTTATTTTTGTAAATATCCGTCTTCGAGAATCCTACTCGTTGACCTATCTGGGCTCCTTTCTTCTTTGGAACCATCGTTGGCTGACCATTGCGTGAGAACGCCTGAAGGCTTCGACACGAGTTGATTCTATACCTCCAGCCAACTGATATCAATGTGCTAACATCTCACCTTCTCACCATAATGCATTATGGAAGAGTAATCATAGGTAGTGCCAAGAGATTGAATCATACCATGACCGTACTTCTCAAATTGCCCTGAAGTGGAGGTTTCAGGATTTTTACGAAATCAAAGAACTCGTATAACTTACCCTCACATAACCGTGTAATTCATTCATTTTCTACTCCAAATATGTGTGGCTTTCACCTATTGTTTAACTCTATTCGACATTCAAAAGAGCAGAAAAAAACAAAGGAGGCATAGGTATCGGTGGAAGTACATGGGAGTAAAAGGATCATAAGAAGTGTTATAGAAAGCTTTTTTTTCTATATTCTGGATGAAGTTTGGACCTAGACCTTTCCTGAAATTGACTCACTTCGTACTCATCTCCTTTAATTATAAAAATTCAAACAGACGCTTTTTTTCCGGAAAAGAAATCCCAAAAATCTTGCAAATTCCTCGCAAATTCACTCCAAGTGAGATTGGTAAGGACGGTTTTGGTTCATCTCTTATAAACACATTTTCTGATATTTAAGAAGTACAAAAATAATATGAGTGCTTCTGATGGTCACTTTTGATTCTCAAATATGACCTGGAGCATATTTCATACTGCGCAAAAGAAAGATTACGGGCCAAGCATTCCTTTAAGCAATATGTTTGATTTAATACCCTATACTGAAATCTTTAGTGAAAACATGAAATCGTGGTGAATCGGGTAATTCAGTTCATTAAGACAGAAAACCAGAGAGCAAGAAAAACGAAGATATCTTTGTTCTCAGAAGCTTCTTATTAATTATTTTTCCTGAGTGAAGAAGACAAATATAATTGCATGTTGTCATTTCGGTTCCTTACTTGTCACTGATTGCCTTGAACGCATCGTTCAAAACGTATCCCATGAACATCAAGTTTAAATTCAGCATAAAAAAAATGGGACCGACGAACTTTTGGGGGAAACTATCACACAATACAATAAAATAAGTTCTGTAAATTGAATATAATAAGGTACTGTTGACCTGACCCTTCATTCCTGGCTGGATATTGTTCCACAGAATTGTGATATAATCATCTCTGTCGGTCCTACTCTGCTCGTGAAAAAAAGCCGACGGCGTGCATTAACTCGTGGATAATAATTCCCTTCTGAATGCATCCTGCTCCAAGCGAAAGTGATTGCTTTCCACCTAGAATTCAATGTGGCACATTGCTAAGTAGACTTAAAAGAACTCTGTACTGAGTGTTGTGATAAATTCGTGAGTATGCGCAATAGCCCGAAAGTAATTTCCTCTAATAACTTTAAGCAGGAATAGCCCAGTATATGGTGAAATCTATTAAATGAAATAAGCGTAAATAGAATGTATAAGCCTTTGCAACGTAATACAAATTTATTTGCTCCATAGTGGGGAAAATCTGGTTTTTGGGATCTAAAAATATTTTTTCGTTTTTTCTCATATAAGCTCGTATTTCGAATCGCAGTATTTTTTAATAATGAAGTCTTTGTCGAGAAAGATATAACGATGTTTGTGAATGTGAATATGTGAATCCTCCCAACGGTTTACCGCCTCATCGTGGCTGGAAGGTGTTCCTGGCTGTCTGACTGCGATGTACAACGGGGAGATCCATCCCCACCGCAAGGTCTCCAAGATGAGAAGGAGTCTGGCGTTTCCATAAGAAAGCCTAGCTAAGAGTAAGCCAATACCAGGATCCACCACCGTCCTGATACCAAACTAGGTTGCATGGTGCAAATTTCTCTCAGATCCATAATCGCGGGGACTACCTGTGGTAATGACGGGGGTAGGGGCAGACTTTGGCCAGGCTTACCTCAGGACTCCAAGAAACCACAGTGGCTAAACCAGCAAAACTCCGAAAAATGGAGAATACGCTGGGGCCTGCACAACTAGTGAGGGTGGCCCGGTCAAGTATCCAAGTATCCAAGTATTCACGTAAGAATGTATGAATAATATTTGCGGTTCTCGCACATGTGCCCTAAAAATTAAAGAGCTCTAATTCGTTTGATCAGGCCAATTCTATTGAATCTAATGGAAACTAGCTTGTTCTAGAACAACGCGGCCAATGCAGATAAAAAATAGCACAATTAGCAGTTTGTAGTAAGATAGTAGCGCTCAATGGCTTGGGTCGTCACAAGGCAAATAAGTCTTCATGCCTGCGATATCACACGGCAGTTGTAGTGTTTGTAGAGGCCGAAACCCTAATATGTCTTTGTCGGAAGTCTGTTGAGATTCATCGCACAAGAAATTTTATAAACGGATTGACTAGGTGGGTGAGCATCTCATGAAATTATGAGCTTGACCCTTTTCAAAGGATGTACGCAAAAATTCTCGGGCTTCATTTGTCGAGAATCAATAAATCTTTTGCGGAGTGGCATACTCCAACATTCCTTCTATCATTTTCTACTAAGATGTGATCCTTTTAACTAGCTTTTTAAATTTTTTAATGTCTTAATTCCTAATTTATTTGAAAAAACGCAACATCACGACTTCGCAGTGAGAATTGCGGAAATGAAGGCCGAACAAGGAAAAAAAAAGGAAAGAAATTCGGGTGATCTTGATGAAGAACTTCGGAAAACTAATGGTTAAGACGGCCTACCGATTTTTCCCACCATAGAGTAGCATCCTCTATCCGGGAAAATGTACACGTAGTTAACATCACTGTTTTTCTTTGGTGCCCAATGGACGCATGTGTGAGTCGAGTATTCCTGCATCGATGCAGCGATTAACGAACGGCTGAAAGGATACTTTTTGCAGCGCCTTAGTTGATCGAAAAAAAGCGTGATACCGTAAAAAGACAATTCGAAGACGTTTCTCATCTCTTATAGTCAAGAACCTGTCCATTAAGATGCTCGATAAGAAACCCTCCTAAAACCTTCATTATGAAGATAGAAGGCATAAGAAGAGCAAATGTGCTCGACGGTGATCAATCCCTTAGCGATGCTCATGTATTCGCCTTCATCAAGCATCACAGAAATGAGTAAATGCATAATCAGCCTATAAATTACTGGCGGTGACACGATGAGGAGTCGAGTCAGTGTTTTTTGTCCTCTTACAGAAGCCTAGTATCACAATGTTGCCCTCGAGTGGATGGAAAGACTGGTTAAAAAAATAAGATGAGAGTAAACATAAACGTCACTTTTTAAACTAATTTTCCCTGGATTTTTGAAAAAATGACGAACAAACGACAAAAATTAAAGAAAATGTTATATAAGAATTCCCTAATGAGATAAGAGCAAAATTCGAAACCTCAGATAGGCTTTGAACACGTTATTACCCCTATCGAGGCTCATTTGCTATCCACCACACCAGCTCAAGCCCCTGATTTGACTTTCTGTCGGCATTGCTTCTACTCAATCGGTGCTATTATCAATTGCCCACTAGTTGGAATGATCTGGGGAGCATAAATCGGCATTGAACTCGGCTAAGATGAAGGTTGTACTTCATATCGCAAATAAAAAAGTTAACTTTCTTGTCCCTTTTTAAATCACATATACGAATTACTGCTTAGTTGACAAGCGAGTACTAATTAGTGAAAATCACGTTATAACGCTATGAATCTTCCTTTTATTTCATATCGAAACTGTTTGCTGATGTCGATGAGATGGATGCCCCTCTTAGGCAAGGAGGGGATCGAGCCAATTACCGCACTAGTGTTGCAGGACTCCTAGACCCAGTGCGCTACACGCTCCAAAATTTGAGTCATTGAAGGCATTCAGTAGAAACAACTACTAGGCAAAAAGTTTTACCTGTAACTACTGTACTGACTGCTAATTGTGTAGGGAATACGACCGTCTGGCCACAACTGATGTCGATTTTTGATGGCATTATACCAGTTACCATTAACTTGACCAATGCCGCCGGTTATGAACATTTCTATGGTAGATGTCGTGAGCTAAAATCTCTTTTGAACGATGATGACTAGTAGAGAAATTCATTATACACGGATAGGCAGTCAAACTGCTTTAAAGTATACATTAACTGTTCGTGGGATCACCACTGGTCTCTGGAATGTCAGAAACTCAAAATGGTTATATCAGTATTTAGAGTGGCTGGAAAATATTGGGAATGAACAAAACTTGCGTTTTTATTCGCAATGTCTCCCTCGAAGAGATTCTTCTCATACATGGCGTCAGAGTCTTCCATACCATTAGACATGTACCGTAATTTCTCAACGAGCTCTTCACCCAGTTCAAAATCCCTTGGAGTTAGAACTGTTTCATATTCAGGTACAGAACGGTCGAACTGCTGTAAGTGTTGTGTTGGAATATTTAAGTAGCCCATAATACCTTCGATGTTTTAAATTATTATAGGCTAACATCCGATTAGCATCTAATCATTTTCATAGCTTATCGAAGTCGCTGAGCATATTTAAGGAACCAACAATGTCATACCAAAGGTATGTGATCGTTGAGCTCGAATTTGAAGGGCGCTGTTGCGTATAGCACACCAGCGCATGAGATCAATCCCAACCATACCAGCATTCTTGCAATCCAGAATCTACCTTCATGTTCAACATTTGCTAATAGTTGAGAATGAATCCGTATTAGTGCACAAATTAATCTTGTGTGAATATATATTTATTCATAAAAACGTTGACAAAAGACAAGTGCGATTGCAGTGGAGCACAAACAGAAACCGGAGCTGGAGAGGATCACATTTGTGAGGCGCAGAGTGACCCTGACTCATTAGTGCAAATACAAAAGATTGACTACAAAGAATGGACAGGATATTGAGTTATTTGAACACAAACCATGCCATTTGTGTTCAGCTGAAAGCAATATAAGCAAGAGACAAGAACATTTACTGAACAGTAGAAATGCTCTCATTAGCAACAAATTTTAGACAGATCAAGGAGTCAATAAAAAGGTTGACTTGTGTAGTACGTCATTAAAGGCACTTATGACATATCAGTTGGAGAAATACCTTATAATCTCCAATGATTCATCTAAACATTTTGCGCAATTCTGGTGTCAAACACCGGTTTTTTCTTGCTGCGATTTTAACTCAAATGCAAAAGAGCCCCAGTGATCATTTCTCTTAATCTTTCCACTGGGATCGTCTAGAAAATATTTGTGTACAGCAGTTCATAAATTCACCGTAAGGAAATGACTTCAGCACTTACGAAGGGTGAAATCATTGAATAATCACGAAACAAAAATGTTTCACTTCGAAGATAAACAATACTGGCAATCTCAACGCTTCACTTATTCCACTGTCCAAAGAAGAACACCGCTTGCGTGATCTGCTATGATGTATTTGCTTTGTCGTGCAAGCGACGGCTACTTTTTTTTGAACAGAACTATCATGTCCGCCCTTAAAAGATCGGCCGAGGACTCCTACACTTGAGTGAAGGAGTAGATTTGCTTAGGCATGAATACTAACAAATTTGCCGAAGTAATTGAAATTATAAGCAGAATTTCTATAAAAGATATGGACGTCTATGACTAATCCAAGACTGGCCAACGAATGAATGAATGAGACTTGAGTGAAAATCCACTGGGCGGAGAACAGCCGTCGGCGTAGCACTCCACGGTGTCCAGCGGTCATCGCGCTGACGCGAAGGCAAACAACAAAAAAACTGACCACCGTGTGCTTCTGTGCTTTTTCGATGTCGCTAAAGTCGCCGTTTATTGACATAAATATGAGTGACACAACGAGAAACTACTTACAAAAACGTTGTGAAGCTACCAGAAGAGAACTAGGATTTTACTTCATTTGAATAACATAGGACTGTTGTGAATACGTCACTTAAAAAGACGAAATAGAACGTTTTCAATACTAAAACAACCAACAACTCGTTAAAAGAACCACCGCTAATCCACTCGATCTCACTGCACTGAAATATATCATACCAATAACGCAAAAGTTATCATAATCTTTAAGCACTTGCACTTGAAATGCTAGCGAACACAAGTCAAGTGTTGTGGAAGCATTAGAATGCTTTCCTTGGTCTTCTGATGAATTCCTCATAGGCAGACGATGCATTGTCGGGAACAGGATTCAGAACAGTAGCGTGTTCCAGCAAACTTTCCAACGATATCTTCGAAAAGAATATCTTAGCCTCCGGATCCTTCTTGAACATGCAGCATCGGGGTACCGCTTTCTTGAAAAAAAAAGTTCACAGCTCAACAAAAATGAATCATCAAGTGTATAAACACTGCTCAGTGGGACAGATTGAATCGATCTACACAATAGAATGTTTGAATTTTGTCAGAATTCGGGAAAGCAAACAAATCACAAGGGACTGTATAATAAAGGTATGCAACTGATCCACGCCGCGTTTTTTGAAACGTACTTACACATAATTAACGGATTGCCTCCCCTTATTCTCAGGCTTAAAAATTGTTCCTTTTCGGGTAATTCCCTTTTAAAAATCAGTTTTAGGCCTTTGTGTTAGTGCTGTACCTACTTTGAAGCATAAATCTGGCTCCACGCTTCATGCCAACTCTTCCCGCTTTATATTAATCTGTATTGTTCCTAGATTACTGGATGCAAATAGAAAAAGCGTTTTTGCATTAAAACAAACATAGATGTACAGCCGAGGAAACTGGACGCAACGTTTTTTCTTGGTTATATTATTAACTTTAGCACATGTTGCAACACTGGTTTCAAAGCCTCCTGATGGAAATAAACGTCTTCAAGATGAAGCTTGGCGAGAACCTGTCACGATTAATCATGAGCACTTGAAGATATTTAGTGAAGCAGATCCACGCACAAGGGCTCGAAAGATTACGGAAGAATTACGAATAGAATAAGTTAGACACATCTTAAATGAAATGGAAGACCGACAAAGCATTCGCCAAACGGATACCGCCTAAACTAAAATTTTTGGAGAATACAGTGATTGCCATGAAAACTTTGTGGTGTTCTGCGCTTCTTCATTAGCATAAAAATAATCCTTTTTAGAGTGTATCTTGTTACGCGACAAAAAACAGGAGCCTGCACAACAATCGGCAGCGTTAAGCGTGGAGTTAAAGAGAAATGAAGTACTAAAATGGTTCTTGAACCGAAACTGATATCAGTGAAATGCCGACCCATTAAGTGAGTTTTTCAAGCTCAGCAGGTAGATTCATCCACTATAACCTCTGGAATCCTGGTGGCAACAGTACAAAAGTGATGTGCTGAAATGAACAAAAAGCACTAAAAAAAAACTACGTCTGCAGTTGGTGCTAAGTTGAAAACAATCCATTCTGTTAGGCTAAAACACCCAATTCGTCCCACAATGGACGCTGAGAAACTTTTAGTTACGAACAGCTCATGTATGAAACTTGAAGTCTCTTGCGGAATATCCACGAGACCACATAGAAGCAAATGCGACTTTTCTTTCAGCTCGACGACTACTTGCTAGAAATTCAACAACGAACTCACCTCTGCAAATGCGTTCAAGAGAATCACGAGTTCCAGCACTAGAAAATTTTTTCCATGGCGGATTAAGAAAACGTACACCTCGTAGGTAGAAACTGGTAGATTGTGCTGGTTTTGCTTCTTGTTAAGTAACAGTAAAAATATATGTATTTGATGTACAAAAGCAAAAAAGCTTCTGCAACAATCCAGTGGGGTTTCCTTGGACCGCCGATTATTCATCATAAAGCTGCCAGTCCATGTAATTCGTTAGTGGTTATTATTTGGTGATAATCGTGTGTTTATGCCGAGACCAGGCAATGGACGAATGTTTGTTAGCTGACCGTGGTTGCTGATTTGTTTACCCGTTGGTGTGGTCTGGGCTAAGCCTAACACGCACACACCTATCAAAAACGTGAGTTCAAGCAAAAAAAGTCCCCACCACCCTCATATTCGATCTCTTCAAAAGGCCGACTTCGCAGTCGATAGATGACGATCTGAATAGAAGCCGTTCGTTCACAGCTTCTGGCATACATGTGAAAACGTATGTATCGCAGGACAGGATATATCTATTCCAGGTCGCTCGGGCCTTTTTTAAGCCACTTGAACAACTCTAGAGTTTTTGAACTAACATTCTTAATTCACTTTTGAAAGCGATTATTTCCTTTCTAATCATCAGTAATTATGTTCATAAGGTCATATTTTCTCTTATTCCTCGTTATTCACATTCATTTTGCACAAAATTAGTACGCGCATAGACAAACACAACTAATCGATATGTGTTGGAACTACATGTTTTTGTTTTTTGTATGGGCAAAAGAAAATTAAGTCAACTACCACGTACAAGAAATATGCTTACAAACACTAATAAACAGGATGAAGATTCGGAGCGACTGTGCAAAACTAAATATCATAGGTACATCAGGATGCACAATGTGAGATTGCAGTCCAGTAGAAGCCTTCACTAACGACTCCCGTCCACCGCTTGATGATAGCTGCTGATTTTTAACAACCTGGAGTTTTAAAAGCTTCTAATATATGACTCTGACCACAGCACGTACGATAAAACTGGCCAACCGTTCATTTTTCTTATGTAACAACCATTTTGCGAAGAGTACGTTAAGGCAGAATAAATTTTCACTTCGAAAAGCTGCGCACAATGCCGGGTTTGCTTTTGCACGTGCATCGCATTTTCAGCGCTCCGGTAGCTCCAGCCCCCTAGCAGTTTGTTACCTCTTTCCTAATTCAAAGGCTGAAATTTTCGTTCTTTTTTATCATTTTCATGTCCCGAACAAAATGTACACAGCTGAAGCGTTTGAATATAAATATTCTACCAGAAACCAATCCATTTATCGTTATCACCATTTCCTAGAGGTGCAAACGATAATTCTATTCACACGGTTCTAAAATCGGTCAGCATTTGTTCTGAATGCCTAATATGGCTGATAATGGCTAATAATGTTATAAGAAAAGTGCCTATCAACTTTCACTACGCAATTTACCGCATGAAACTCATGAAAGTAGTCTTGACTGGTTTCGGAGAGACACTATTGTTCCACAGAATTCATTTATTGACGCCGATTACGATTGCCTGCAGCAAGTGTAATGTTCTCCATAGAATGTGTCCATCTATAGTGTCTAGAGTCTAGGGTTCTTCATTCTAGCTTGATATCAGGGTACAACAATTAGAAATTGCCAAAATGGGCATTATTTTATAGTTTTCAAATTTAAACGTTTACTTATTCAGAGCTACCAGTAAGACTCGTGTTGGTTAACCAACTAGGCGACTCCTCAGCTATCGCAGATTCTGAGAAACAGCCCTTGCTTGGCATTATAAACAGCACCTAATGTGACGTGCATCCTCGGTTTAGGGCGGTCATCGAAGTCTTGCTTTACCTTTCTACACCGCATGGTTAGGGCTTCAATGGGGAATTCAGATGCCAGTGGGTGCACGCTGTAAGTAGGGGTCGTACCCAAAATCTTCCTAGACTTCCGTACTCTTACTACTTTACACTAATATGTCAACGCATCCAACCCCGATCAAGGAAATTAGGCACTTATTTGTAGTGTTATTGTAAGAAATTCTCATAAATAGAGCTTAAAGAACTATGCAGTGTAAGCTAGATATATTCAAGGGTAGTCTTCTAGTTTTTCCTGAAATAAACGTGGAACTTTCTTGTTGGACACGACTCCTAAGCACTTCCCATGTGACTCCCAATTATTGGATTGTTGACTATTCGCCGAATTGACAGGAAAGATGTGATCTGCTTGTTAAGACTACATATTGGTGAGTAGTCACGGAAAAGAGAAATGATATTTTAATAAATAAGTGCCTAAACAAAGAGTTCTTTCATTTCAAATACATTAGCTATTCTTAGAAGTGCTGTTTCACTAATGAACAGCAGCCTCAAATCTGAACGTTATATTTTTAAAGAAAAATTAAGAGATACAGTCCCATTTTAGTCGATTCCAACAGTAGGACAAGTGCTCATGACAATTAAGAACTTCCCTAAACATTAATCAGACAGGACGAAATTTTGAAGAAAAAATAATCTATGAATGACCTAAATGTGTGAAGGCTCACCTCTCTACATACGGCTGCGGCATGGTTTCCATCAGCGAATGTCTCTTCGAAAATCCATTGATCCTGTAGCTTACCGTCTACTAAGACAGTTGTAGAGGTCAGAAAACAGCCTGAATTTGGTTTATAGCAACGTCCTCGTTCTATAGCCGAGATTACCTAGAAGAATAAAAGGCGAATACTAGAAAATCTACGTGGAGAATAGTTACTGATAAAATGCCAAATGTGGCAGTGAGCAAAGACCTCCTCATTTTCACATGTACAACATAAACAATCATATAACCAAAAGTTTAGACGAGTTATTTGTTCTACTAACGAAATCGGATTCACAAGGGCGCGGATTTTGTCTTAGTTCCGTGACTACGCTATGAGTCGTAAGAAGTCATTCGTCTAAGAAAAACAACTCTAGGTGGACTACTCCTTCTGTAATAATCACCACTTGACACCTATATGTTCCAACTAAAGAAATGGTATTCTACCGGCACCGTCTTCATTTAACTCGTGATATTGTCACAAAATGTTATTCAACTCTTGGTCAACTGGTTAATTAACGCTTAATCCTTGAAAGCGCTACCACATCAGCTTCCAAAAACAGATTCCCAACCTATGTAAGACACTTTGTAAGGAAAACTAGCAATACTTGAATCACCTTCACGATAACGATTTGTACTTTTAGCTCTAAAAAGTGCACTATAAGCATTGAAAGCATTAATACTTCGGACGCACACGAATTAACAAGCGAAATCACGACGTAATGTCTTCTAAAGACGTAATCACAGAAATCGACAACTTAAAAAGTAGCTGCAAGGATGGACTTTCTATTAACCACGACATTAGATTATAAATTCGTCGTTTTCCCTATCAGCAGTCGTCGTCGACGACGAGTCGTAAGCCATATGCGACTCTGAGCGGCTGTTCTTCCTCGGTGAAAGACAGGTGGAAAAAAGCGGTTCTGAAGAAGGCGGTTCTGCCGAAACGTCAGCTACGGTTGTGTTGTATGGGTGTTATTGTATGGAAGTAAACGTATGCTCTTTAACAACCTCGCGATTACTTAGAAAGAAAACGACGAATTTATAATCCAATGCCGAGGTTAATGGAAAGTCGATCCTAGGAACTATTACAAGATATAGCAGTAAAACACTTTCGATTCGCAAGAAAGACGAAATCTGTGACAAAGGAACATTTTTTTGCTTTGTATTTAGAGGATCGCCTTTTGACGAGAATAGTCGGTGGGTCAATATTAGAAAGTAGCAAGTGAAATTTTGCAGCTGAATCTTGTAAGCGCTTACTACTATCCTACCGAAGGGACCATCCGTTGTAAACAAGAAAAGAAAACCAGAACTTATGCTGCCTCCTAGTACTACTAATAGCACTTCAATATTGCCTAGTGCAGGACCACTCACCGCAAATAATATACAGCTATTTGTACGACAACCTCAAAAAAATTCATTATATCGCACAGAATGACGTATATTGTTGATATATTGTTGATTGCACTTTAAAAATAACATAAAAATCGGCAGCGATGTAATTTTTTCACTATCCAGAGTTTAAATAACACCAAACACAGTCATGAATTATAATATCCCATAGATGTATAAAATTGGATCACTTCGTTGGTATGGTCATACAGAACTTATTTCTTGGGAATATACTAAATTAGAAACAAATTTTTGCAATATTTTATAGAATTTCTTATGAATATGCTACTACATGCTCTCTGCGTTATTCGCACATTGTTCAACAGCGTCATTTTGTAAACTCACCTGTAGAATGCGTCATTACTGCTGGATCATATTCTTATGTTGCAGATGGTTGAAAAGTGCTTGTAATGCCTATTTGCTTCAACAAATGCACAACCGTAAAGGCACTTTATAGGAAAGCACGCGTCTACTGGAGCAAAATTTGCTTTCATTTGTTACTATTGTAATATTTTATTTGAGGTTTAATTATCTGAGTTTCAGGTTCAACTCGTGGCAGAACAAAAAGTGCCTAGTGGCAATTTGTAGGAAATCCGGCATAATATATTAAACAAACTGTTTTAAGATGCTGCACTATCGAGTCTATGTTTCACTGAACTCAGCATTTGATGCAAAACTGTAATAAGATGCTGCATCTATCGAGTCTATATTTCACTGAACTCAGCATTTGATGCATTGGCCAACTCAACGAGTATTTCTTTCTGAACTAACTAAAATACAGCATTTAGGTTTTGGATTACAATATAGCGAAAATATTTGTAGTTATTTACGTAGCAATCTGCAACCATAACATGAATTACATGCCAGCACATCGCCTGTGAAAAAACAGTATTGTTACTCCGTGAATTACTGCACCTTTCGCTGCACCAAGAAGACTTTCTCATGAAAACTGTGACTAAGGATGACATATGAGTCTTCTAGCTCTATCACACTAACAAGAATCACTGGCTAATCATAAAAACTGTTGGGGGTAAAGGAACTGGAAGCGATATATGTAAGGAGAAGGTCTACCTCTATCTAGATTAGTTTAAAAAATGCTGTAATATGAACTCCTGTCAACAGATATGTTTACAAATGTTGATGTTCACGCCATTTAGGTTGAGCACAATTTGATGATAAAAGTCAGACAATTCTGCTACTTTACTAGGTAATTCTACGTATACAGGCATATTCTGCTGAGTTTCCTTCTCATAATCACTAGCCTTGAGCTATCAAAAATTACACGCTTCACTCACTATTGTCTTGAAGAGCAAACAAATATGTAGACTAAAAGTGGATTTGAAAAAGGTTTTAAGATCCACTAAAATTTTGGAAAGGATGTGAAAGTTGTCGTTGAACTTTCTTCCAAAACCAGAGAGAAAGTAGTTCACGTGAATTTCGTAAAAGCGGTAGCGTTCAAATCTTCACTTCAATAAATTCGCTATTCGGAGGTGAACTAGTTTAACAGTGAAAACTTTGTAATCTCTTTCATATCGTCCACCGCTTCCTCAATGCTGCTTTTAAGATCTTCATTAAGTGCACCAAAAGCAGCAACTTTCAATGACAGTGGTATTCAGTGTGTGAATTGCCGATACTCATTCCATCATAAGTAGCAAATTTTGTGAGCATTTCGTTTTCGCAACATTTTTGTCAAAAGCCTACCGCACAGCGACTTGTCTTCTAGGAAAGATCATCAGGTTTCAAACACTATTTGAAATGCGGTAATATAAGGTAAAAATATCTCTTAAACATAATCTATCGAATGAAAAGCAAAATGGTCTCATATGTGACTTCTCAGCAGTCACACCAACGAAAACTCAACGGAGAGGTTTAATTTTGCGAAACAGCTACACAAAAAAAGTGAAAAATGAGAGAAACAAGCTATGAGTATGCACATCACACAAAAATTTTTTATTATGTGGGTGCTATGCGTATGAGAAGCATGCTATACTTACTAATGTGCTTAGCATTCACCTGGTCTGTATCGGTCATTCATGTTCACTTTGAAATCGATTCTACTGAGATCGTCGAAGATACCATCGCCGGTCGCCTTAAGTATGGCCTCTTTCAAGCACTGAAACGATGAGTAGAATATTATCAAACAGTCTCTTGTACGCGGATTTTAAAGGCGTTAAACGGTTGTTATATGCGAAATGACAATTTAAACACAGTTAGTTTCAGCTTGCATATGAGAGAAAAATACTGACTTTCTCGTGATCATACTTCAATATCTATCTACATCGCGCTAACTACTACGGTAGATCTCCCATTGATTACATCATAAACAGTAAAATTTGCTGTTGGTTATCACCACCCATTTGAAAGTCATCCAAGAAGATGATCCTACCCAGTAGCGATAAAACATCGTCATTTTCATTGCTTCCGTTGGTTGACTCCTCATTATACGCAACTCTTCTGGTGAAGCCGACTTGGCCATCGAATTAATGTACTCGTCAGCTGTTTTTCCAGCACGCTCTTTATCAAGACGCATGAAATCGACGCCAATTCTCGAAGTACAACTGCTTGCGAGACCTACATAATCACCCTGGTGTGTAATATTCAAGCCAAATTTTGTGTCTGGTGGATTAACGAGATACGGTTTGCCTTTCTCCGTCCGAGTAAACTCGATCTCTGCCCAAGGTGTACCTGTGACCTAAGAGGAATATTATTCAAACTTCAGAACATATTAGTGATCTAGAAACTATTTAAATGAAGACGAATTTCTCAAACTAGAAGAGTTACTATGTGGGTGGCGTGTCTCAGCAGTAGTCGGCCAATGATGCACTGCAAGACATCTTCCCTTAAAAATTCGCATCGAATTTTAGATTTTTTAAATTTAAAGTAAATTTTAACACAAAAGTGAAGAAACAGTTTTTGAAAAAAGTAACTGTTAGAAATCATTGCGAGTATTCGTAGCCAGTTGGAATTCTTGTCAGGAAGAAAGAACTAATGAACGTGCATGTGAAACTTTTATAGGGAGACAAGTACGAAACAGTTACATTTCTAATAGTCCAGTGTCACGGAGGCAAGAACTAGAATGCTGACTTCATGCATACTCATCGACTTTTATATCATTCCGGACGGTTTATTTCAATTAAGAAAAAAACCGTCAACTGCTGACAAGAGCGGCTTTTGTACCAGGAAATGTAGGACTCACCGATGTTGTTTCTTTGCGGCATCGTTGAAATCCATCGGCGTTATGCACTGTACGGCTTTTCGATACAGATTTTCAAACTATGTATAACAAATTTAGTTGTATTAAGCTAAAAAGTAACTAAGTCGTCAACGAACCTTCTCATTCTCACATGTGCTCTTCACGCTAACTAACCAACGATTGCATCTACATACGGATCTGAATGAATTGCACTAAAGTCAACATCCATACAAAACTTTTTTAAGAAACAAGCTCCCAATGTCGTTTAGAAATGCCGTGCGCAAAACGTGACATCGGAATCCTAAACTATGTTTGGTGAGGTCATGGCACGTTCCTCTTGGTTACTAGATAACTACTGTCGGTGATTTTTGTTCGTTTCCGTATATGAATCAGCTACTAAATATGAACTGCATGCTGCAGTTCGCTTGTCGGCTTTGGTTCCCTTCTCAGACATATATTCGTACTATTCACCACAATGTCAACTACCCGTCGAAGATGCGCTAAGCAAGAACCTCGTCCTTAAAAAAGAGCTGACATGTCCACGAAATTCTCGTCGGATAAATAAAACACAGGATAAATCTCTCGGCGTTGATCAATCCCTGAAGGATGTGCTATGCATTCGACTTCATCAAGCATCGTTTGGAGGTGACTGAATGCATCATATCTGCCCTTTACGATGACTCGCAGTGGCCTACCGATGTATCCAGCCAGTGATGTTATCGTCCCAGAGAAGTCTGATATAGATTTGTCGACCCCGGAGGGATGGTGGGCGTGGTGGGCTTGGGGTCCAGGAATCGATCCCATGTGTATTGCAAGGAGCCTGTGAGCACTGCGCTACATACGCCTCTTGTCGGATAAAGATACTCGATTATTGCACTAACTGACGACGTTATTTTGTTACTGAGAATAAGAATAAATTTCTGGATTAAACCATTAGAATATACCGTAACAGTGAACACTACAGTACACTAAATTGTGATGACCACTGCAATCCTTTCTCTTCGCGCAGATACGTGTACAGATAACATAATGACAAGGACGTGATCAACATAAAGCGAGTAGCTTGAAGTAGTTTGTGGATGAAAAAGAGCGTTGTGGGTTTGAAAACGTGGATTAACTTACTCAGTCATGGGGACGGAAGGTTGTCGTAGTGAGCGCGGCACTGCGTGTGCACGGTCAATCGAGGTGACCTTGAACGGCGTCTAACACGATGAAAAGATAGTTTGCCTAAGCAGCCTTCACAAACAGTGTTCACTCAGCAACATGCACTTTGTTTGAGATTTTTAGGATAGATATAGTCCAAAGAACAGAATTAGCCCATCATTATTATGGATGATTGCTCTATCACAGAATAGGCTGTCCATGAATCATTCCGTTTCCTTCGTCGCCCCTGTCGCTCTCATGTGAATGGGTTTGCAAGAACTGCCAGTTCATGCTTTTTTCACAGGTTTAAGCCAATAGTAAAAGTAAGGGACAAAAAACTAGCAAGACTTAGACACATTGAAAGTGCTAAACAATGTCATGGAAATCATTCTCGAAATCCACTGAGGCGGTGGATGTTGGACTGAGGACATGGTTAGTAAATGAATGACTAATACGTATAAAAGATTTATGTGAGCCAGCTATAGACAGTGAGCCAGGCTACTGCTGTTCATGTGACTACCGTACACCTAGGCCACATCGGTGCAAAAAATTATGAGCATCTATTGCTATAAAACTCTTTTATATGTTTCCTCTTGACAGTTTTCAGCAAAACAACAACAGTTAACACTCAAACGATGACGTGACCCATACAGGAGTCATAGAATGCGAAAATATTAGTCGTTTTCAACCTTAAACCAACATCTCTCATCTCATAGTGTATTTTTACTAACAGACCGCAACTCTCTAGTTCGAGAAAGATAGGATCACTTTGTAGCTCATTCCCTATACTTCATTTTGTGGCTTAAATATTCGTATCTCAGATATGAAAGCAAATGAACGGGCGAGGCTTCATCTAGCTGATGACAAGAATTGTTTTCCAAAGAATCGTTTACGCCCCTCTTTCATTAAACATTTTAAAACTTAAATTTCGTCATGGCAGATAGCGCAATGGTTAGCGTCACTGTCGGTCAGGAACCAAGGCGTTAGTTCGACCGAATTCCAATGTTTTCCTTTAATGTTAACCTTCTATTTGCTACCTACTATGATTTCTCGATTCAATCTGGCCGGGCGTCCAAGTTTTGTGAATATCTCAGCATCGTTGCAGTTGTTTTCCGTTAATTTCAATTTCAACGGGGACGCCTTAACTTGGCCATCTCCAAGACTCGACCAATATTCTACGATATTCATGAAAGGAAGACGACATTCTAAAGCAATCGTCGAGAAAATACGCGCAATGTTCGAAGGCCATAATGATGCTGAGATATTTGCAAAACTCCTGACCGCAGCTGTCTGCGGTGGGGAACTAACGCGCTATTACCCTTTCCAGGGGCTAACGCGTTCACCACCACACCATGCAAGTCCTTCGTTTCGCTTGTCTCTCAGCTAGCTAACTCTGCCGTGAAAAAATTGTATTAGGCAGCAAATAAAAAGTTAACATTGTTCGAAGACCGTTGTGGACGATGAATGCGAGGAAAACAAATCGAGTGCCGTGCTGATAAACGTATAGTAGATATGATGACGGCTCACATAAAGAAAAAAACCCGTTACCAGTTTTTCGTAGGCTTTCTAAACATATTTAACTTTGGAACGATCCTATGTAAAACTTATCTATGCGACTAATGCGAGAGAGGTAAATCGCATCGACAACTCTTTAAAATTCTGAACTCCCGGCCTACTATACTGATCGAGAAATTTTCGCTAGTTATCTAAATACCAGTTTTCTGGCGAAAGCATTAAAAGCAGGACACGTCGAACACTTCTCTTAACAATTTAAAACCATGATTATGGTGAAACGGGCACATGAACGTTTTCACATATCTTTGTCAAAGTATGACAAATCCGAACTGCTAAATCGGGTTATAATTGGCAAAATCAAGTAAAGTCATTATATATATTATATTATATTACCCTACATGAAAGGACTTAAAACTCGAAGGGATTCAAAACCCACCAACCACTCAATTGCAGAGCAGATGTGGCTAATAGGAATATCTTCCACATTTCAATCTGTACCCAAGGCTTTATTTCACTCCTCCCGAAAACAAAAGCCGATGGCAACCTCATCACCATAAAACATAATATCTATGCTTTGATGGGATAACTGTCCGATTGCAAAAATTTTATTGCCGTCATCATCTAGGGCGAACAACTACCAACGGCTTTAGCTCCCATGGAAGCAGCTAGGAGCTTCCATTTATATACTTATACATTTACTGCTACACTTATGTTTATTTATTCATTTACATTTATGCATTTATATTTGTTTGTAATCCAATGCCGAGGTTAACAGAAAGCCGATCCTGGGAACTGCTCGCATTTATAATTATTCGATAAACATCCCGAGAAACTAGACTTCTAAGGCGATTAGCAACAATTCGAAATTGAGCCAAAAATTTCAAGTGCCACGAGCTGCTTAGACTTACGAGATATATGGCTACCAGAAACAAGCACAACACAGAAAAGAAGACGAAAACAACAAATACTTAGTAAACTTCTAAGAACTTCATTAACATGCGGTAGTAAAAAGAACAAACAATTGAAGGCAACCTGATACCCTAACTGATTTAGAAACGTATGTTTGAGGACATCATGATGACAGAAACTCTCCAGTGACACTCTTGCAATTTAAATGGTGTTCTTTCAAGACACTATTCTCCCAAATTCAGGAAATAAGCATCGAAACAAAACCTCTCCGTTAACAACAACCATTAAAACTTAATGAGTCATCAATGTTTGCCATTCCCTCTTTGCAGAAACTCCTACAGAGATAGTGCGAAGGGGGACAAATATGATTTTATAAACATAACGCCTAGAGAGGCAACGGTTCTCGAAATAACACAGCAAAATGACCGTATCGGAAGAAAAACTTTGAACACGTAAAGAAAACCAGATGTAATGAATGAATAACAACTATAAGGAAACTGGAACAAATTACTTAGAAACAAATCAATAAAATCTCTTTCTTTGACGCTCACTCCTTTTCTGGAAGAATATTACGCCAAATCCCAAACCTCCCACCAGAACTACGCAACCAACTATGATTAGAAGAAGAGTGCCGAACCATCCAAGTTTCGAGGGCCGAGGATCGTCAACATGATCACGAGGTGCAGCTTGGAACTGCGCTCGAGGAACAATATTCCGACGATTTGTCTGTAATACAAGAAATTCGATAAACCAAATAAAAAAGGTGCGCAAAAAGTCTAAAAAACAACGAAAGCACATGGGAAATACTCACTTCATCAGCTTTATCGACATGTGCAAAATCCTGCTCGAACATTTTTACAGAAACGACACTGTGAGCATCTAAACTGAGTGCTTTAAAGACCTTAATTTTGAAAAGGAGAGCAACTCCTAATCTATCGCTAAATGTGCAGCAAAACCAAACGACTATGCTAAAGATATGTGGATGTTCACAAGCAGCTTTTCAGCATCTATGACATTTTGAGTGAGAACGAAGCTCAATCCACCCAAATAAGCAATCTTTGTTGACATAAAGATCATATTCTAAAAATCCTGCGCAGTACACCTAGACTCACCCGACAAGTCTCCAGTTGCTGCACTAACGCCGAAGTAATATCCAGTTGGAAGCTGCACATTGTTCACGCTAAGACACAATTTCCATTCATATTTTCCAGAAATATCAGTGAAAACCTGAAGTGTCTTATTATTAATAGCAACACGTAGTGTAAAATGTTCAACAGGTCGAACAATATTACCAAGTAATAAGGAAATAATAGTAATGAATATGACAAGGAAATAAAACTATATCCCAATCGGCGAATTTAAAACCAAAAGTACAGAAGGCTCACAGAGAGTGTGTCTCCAACATATCTCACAAGCAACTGTGTCTCATGATCTTTGTTTCGCAACTTCACTTCGCATCCTAAACCTTTTTTTTCATGCTACAATGACAAAAAATCATATGGGAACCTTGCAAGCTACTTTAAATTTCATGATCACAATCAATAAGATTACGGCACCTGTGTTCTCGCCACCTAGTTGAGTGTGAGTGCCATCCTTATCATGGTCGTAGTGTAGAGAGCCATCAGAAACCATTGCAGAGATGTATGGATGACCGTGCTGAAGAGGACAACAAATAACATAGAAAGTTCAGCGATAAAAAAGGATAAAGCTCTCGGCGTAGACCAATTTCTGAGGGATGCGCCATCCATGCGACTTCACTAAGCATCGCTGGAGGCGACTGAATGCGTATTTGGCTTTTACAATGACTTGCGGTGGTCTACCAATATATCGAGCCACTGCTGTTATCCTCTCAGACAAGGTTGGTAGCAAACTGCCGATCTCGAAAGGATGGAAAGCTTGGCGAGCCTGAGGAGCGCGGATCGATCCCACGTGTATTGCAGGGCGCCTATAACCACTATGCTATACGCACCTCTAGAAAAAGTCTACGATAAACTGGGCAATTATCAGAAGTTCCAGCCACTCCTCATGCGCGACGAGAATTGTACAAAATTATGTGTTAATATGCTACAGGTGACACCTAGTCGCACAGAATTACATAAATTTCCATAAATAAACTTTAAATACTAACACGGATACCATATGTAAAATCATCTATCAGGGAACAAGATGCTCGCTCAGCACATCAAAAGTGGAACAATCAGAAATGAATAATACTGATTTGTCCAAAAGTATATCACTAAAGAATTTCCTTACAAATATATAAGAGATTGTGGTTACAGTTGTGGCTGTAGTTGAACACTGGTTGACCATCTTAATGGATAACACAGACAATGAGCACTTTCACGTTACCTTAGTTACTTGGTACTTGAACGGCCTATCCTCACTAGTTGTGCGGGCCTCAGCTTAATCATTTTTCGGAGATTTACTAGTTAAGTCATTGTGGTTCCCTAGAATCCCGACGACAGCCTGGCCAAAGTCTGCCCCCAGGTCGTCAACACGACAGGCAGTCGCAGCCCTTATGGATCAGAAGGAGATTTGCCACCATGAGACTTTGATGCCAGAACGGTGGTGGATCCTGGTATTGGTTTACTCTTAGCTAGGCTTCCTGATGGAACCGCTAGATCCTTCTCAGCTTGGGAGGCCTTGCCCGAGGGGACGAATCCCCCCCGCTGTACATCGCAGTCCGACACCCAGGAACACCTCCCAGCCACGATGAGGTCGTAAAGCTTTGGAAGACCACGTTACATTCTTAAGGCATTCACTCTAGAATGGAATTAGCTCCGAATTCGAAAGATTAAGTTGTAGATATCACAATTTCCGTTTAGAAACACTACGTTCATAGGAAGGAAACCTAACCACGTCCATCTGATGGGGCAGTGTAGAACGTTGACAACAGATCAGCAGTGACACACCCAAATAACCAAAGTGTATGCTTAGAGAAAGCATTTCAGCATTCTTCATTGCTATAGAGTTAAAAGTCCTCCCAACGGTTTACCCCGCCCCATCGTGGCAGGGAGGTATTCCTGGGTGTCGGGTATAGAGGATGATGTACAGCAGAGGGATTTATCCTCCCACCAAGGTCTCCCAAACTGAGAAGAAGTCCGACGTTTCCATCAGGAAGCCCATCTAAGAGTAAACCAGTACCAGGATACACCACCGCCCTGGTACCAAATTAGTCGCATGGTGGCAAATCTCGCTCTCATCCACAAGAGTGGCGACATCCTGTGGTGGCGACGACCTCGTGCAGACTTTGGCCAGGCTGGCCTCAGGACTCCAGGGAATCACAATGGCTGAACAAGCAAAACTCCGAAGCGGTGGAAATTACGCTGGGGCCCACACAACCAGTGAACACGGGCCATCCAAGTACCCAAGTATAGAGTTGAAGTAAAAGGTAAAAGGGTCGACTACTTGTTTTGTATCAACAAAACCTCAATACTGATTGTAATTATTATGGCATCCGAGTATCCAGTTAAACATTTCCCATAAGAGTTTCGAAGGTGACGTCCCGATATAAAAGCAGGTATAATAGTCGGATATAACAATAGAATATTGCGGCGCAGACTAACCGTATGTGGACCATTGTGGTTGCTGTACGTATCGAGAAAGACACCGAGCCCGCGGAAGTAGTCTTTTCCGCCAAATACAGGTCCCATTTTATTTGGTTCTGAGACGTACCATATGGCCATTCCATCTCCATACAACTCACCGGTAGAACCAGAGATTCTGATGGATATCTGGAGTTCCCAGTCACGTGACCAGACAGGCTGAAATTAATTTCACTCACATGCGATTCCCTGGCAAAGAGGTTCTACATTAAAACCACGTCACAGGGAAGATCAAGTTGTTTAAATTACAGTATGCGTAAGGAAAAGAACAGTAAAGTGAAGAACATCAGCATTTTTCTTGTTTCGTTTAAGGAAACGACGCAAAGGCACGCAGTTATGTGTCCATAGGATGGAGTAAACCGGCCCAAATCTTAGCTTATCTAATAAAAAAGACTGTTCTTCAAAAAGTACCCACTTTTAAGAGACCTCCTTATAAAACACGACCCTAAACAGTGGACCACCAAAAAATTGAACATATACTGTTCTACACCGTTTGCCAAAGGTATTTCCACATATCGTATTACCCGTGAGTTGTCGCGGAATTCCCCAATGCTTTACGAATCTTTTTCAGTACTACGGCTATCGTGAGCAGATACTAATAATGGTGTATGCACTAATGATAAACTGAAAGAAATACAGTATACCCTAACGACCACAGCTCCTGATTAACCATTAGTCCAACGATCACCTAACCTGAATATTCCAGATGGCGCCGTTCTGACTTTGTTGGTCAGCTGTTAACTGGATGTGTTCATTAGTGGCAATAGCATTACCCTGGATGCTCCAGAAAGGAATCGCCATCCCCGTACCTGAACCCTACAGTTAAAATTTACTGTGGATTGCGAGTACAAACAACTGCATGCGTGTAAATAATACTTAAAGAAAATATACTTGGATACTTACTTGGATAACCCATCCTCACTGATTGTGCGGGCCCCAGCACAATCTCATTTTTTTGGAGTTTTGCCGGTTTAGCTATTGTGGTCCCCTGGAGTTCCAAGGTTAGCCAGGCCAAAGTCTGCCCCAGGTCATTACCACCACAGGCACTCGTCGCCCTTGTGGATCAGAGGAAGATTTGCCACCATGCGACCAATATGGTATCAGGACGGTGGTACATCCTAGTATTGGTTTACTTTGCTGAGCTTCCTGGTGGAAAAGCTGGACATCTCCCAGCTAGGGAGACCCTGCTAAGGGATGAATCTCCCCTATACATCGGAGCCCGACACCCAAGAACACCTCCTAGCCACGATGGTGCGGTAAACCGTTGAGAGCAATGGAAACATTTAAAATGAAAATACACATGACAACCGTACCTTGATAAGGTCGAACAAGTGAGTGCTCTCTCTTATAGTAACCACGAAATTCATGTGCTGAAGATCCGTCGATACTTTGAGCAAGAACATCGGCAGCAGTAAGGGATGAAGCCGTATGCTCTGCCGTCACGGCTTCCAATAAGAAGAAAAACCGCCACATGGCGAAATGGAAGCCGAGTCAGCGAAAAACTAGCAGAGGATTAAAGAAACGGATACTGAACAGTAGCTTAGAACAAGTTAAACAAAATCAGGAGCACAAGGAACTGCTTGGGAAAGCACAGACTCAAATCTGATCCAGAATCTTTCCAAACATTACCAAAAACAAAAAGTTATTGAGAAATGAGGGAGAAAATCCTCCCACTAAGACGTAGGAAGCACTGTAGGAAATGGAAAAGGAGTGAGAAACGTTAACGCCACGACAAAATGACAGAAAATGACGAATAGCAAACATTCGCTAAAACAAAGAATCCGAAAATCCACGTGTCACATATCCAGAACGTGACGTGTCAATGGGAATGAATATGGAACGCGTACAATGTTTGACCCATTGCTGAAGACACCGTAAGCCATTGGCAAACAGGGGAATTCTTTGAAAGACGTACTATTGTCGAACTGCATGTTAACAATGTCGCTTTGTTGCTGGTACCATCCAGGAGGATGTCCATGCTGGCTTCAGTATTGACCTTTACTGGCTATCTTGCTGTTTTTTGGCATCCCTGTCTAGTCTTTTTGTTACAATATTATGTTAATGTTGCCGGAAATTTCCACTACGACTCGCCAGTTTCTGTATTGTCACCATTCCAGAAATTTTCAAGTGTTGTCGACCCTTGCAAATTCCATATTTCCGTAATTTGCCGCTGCCCTTTGTCTTGTTGGCTTTTTAAACAGTTGTCCCAAGCGTAACTCTGCTGTGTTAGTATTGACTTTGCACTGTTTCAGTTTCAGATGATGATTTTGACGACAATGCTGATTGTTGCAGTTTCCGTATTATCCGAGGACGCTTCGACCCAAACAAGAGTGCGTTGTTCTTTCGTTTCGCACTTCTTCTTTTCTTTCAGTTTCCCATCCGCTTTTTTTAGGAAACCTGCAGATATTTAAGGATAGCTTGTATTTTGTTAAGCTTATCAACACAAGTTTGTCACCATTCTTTATTTTAGCTTAACGCTACCTATATTACGCAATTCGTCATGCAATTTGTTGAGCAATCTATAAAAACGTTAGGATGTTTAGCGATGACAAAACGAGCATACCGAAGGTTTACGATGATGTATCGGTTCCGCGTAGCGCGGTTAGCGCGTTGCACAGTGGCATGAGGCGCCGTGCATCAGATATATGGTATTTAGTTGGATGCCGGGCGCTAGACTTCCCAAGATCTCCATCCCTCCGGAGTTAGCCGTTTGGTACCAGACTTATCTGGAAGGATAGCAGCACTGACTCGATGCATCGATAGGCCACCGCAAGTCATTTTAAAGGCCAGATATGCATTCAGTCACCTCCAACGATGCTTAACCAAGTCGATTGCATGGCGCATCTCGCACGGACTGATTAACGCCGAGAGTTTTGTCCTTTACTCTTTTTTTTGGTTCCGTGGCGACTGCGTCTTACCCTTCAACCCACACTTCTATTAAATTAGATCTTCGATAAGCTGACTGCTTTGTGGAGTATTTTTGCCCTTTTTTCGTCAGGTTGATAATTTTTTGGCTTCTTAATTGTCATAGTTTTGGTGTTTTAGTGAATTATCATAAACTTTACATGTGTTCATATTGTTGAGTTTGCACGAGTTTGGTAGAGATGTTTATTTAAACACATTGGAAACATTAAACACAACATTTAAACATCTCTACCAACCTCATGTAAACTCAACGATATAAACACATGTCGATTATTTACTATCGAGGTTTAATGACGGTCGGTTTCAAAATCATAAGTTTTACGCTTACTACAGTTAGAAACTTCGTGGAATTACATGCATTACTTTCTGTTTCCACTTTATAGGATGCTTTCATTGTTGCTAGCAAGTTCCCGCAGTCGATGTATGCTGTTGAGAACATGGACCTCGTGCTGGAGTACAGTCTCTACAATACAGGCGACAAGGCTGCTTTAAAGGTTTCTATCCATTCATTGTGTGAGATGTACAAATCCAAATGGGAATTTTAGTAAAGGTTTATTCTTTATCAATGTTAAGTGCTCGTGAAACTTGGGCTGCTATTAGGTCCTCTTTTTTTGTAACTTGAAACAACTCCAGGTCGCTTTTTTACACAGTTCCCAGTAGTTCTTTGTTTGCGTTCATATTTAACTTATACAGGTTACTCTCGATGATCGTCATTCATTCCCCACGCAGTCGTTTGATATTATGAAGGGTCTTCTCAATGTTCGCTTCGAGAGAATCAACCCTGGGGCAAATGCGACTCACTCAGTTGTTATTCGCCCGCGCCATTTCGGAGTGTTCAACTATACTTCTGCACAAATCACTTACACATCGGAGGAAAGCGGGGAAGTTCATATAGGATACACCAATGCTCCGGGGCGAAGGTTCATAGACTGACAATCTTTCACGCCGTTTTCTGTCTTCAACTTTCTATATTATATTAGTTTAGGATACATCTACCGCTTGAAAGAATATGAACGCAAGTTTGCTCCTAAATACCTCTACTGGGTTGTGTTCTTCATTCTAATTGCACCTACGACTCTCGGATCCTATCTTGCTTACTCCAAAAGCAAAAAGAAATATGAGGAGCTTGCCAAGAAGAGGAATTCTTAGGTATTACTTTTGTTGAGGAACCAGTTTTAAGGTTTAGTTGTTGGTTGAATGTGATATTCATGGTACATTGTTAAGAGGAGCATCATTTGAAACGAGTGGCTGGCATGTGAATTGTTTTGTTCAGAGGTTTATTGCTGATTTAAGTTATTCTTTAAATGAAGTGTTCTGCACTAGTTAGATTGTTTACATGGTCTTATGATACTTATAATGTGATTAACAAGAAGTTCCTCCCAACAGTTTACCGCCTCATCGTGGCTGGGTGGTGTTCCTAGGTGTCGGGCTGCGATGTACAGTGGGGGATCCGTCCTCCCGGCAGGGTCTCCCAAGCTGAGAAGGAGTCCGGCGTTCCCATCAGGAAGCCTCAGCTAAGAGTAAATCAATACCAGGATCCACCATCGTCTTCGTATTAAAGTCGCATGGTGGTAAGTCTCCCTCTGATCCACAAGAGCTGCGACTGCTTGTCGTGGTGACGACCTGAGGCAGACTTTAGCCAGGCTGTCTTCGGAATTCCAGGGAACCACAATGGCTTAACCAGCAAATCTCCGGAAAATGTAAATCATGCTGGGGCCCGCACAACCAGTGAAGATAGGGCCATCCAAATCCCCCCAAGTATGGGTGGGTTGGGCTGCCCGAGCAGTGGATAAGATCACTGCTACAGCGCTACCCGTTTATTAAGATTGAAAATTTTGAAAAAAAAATGATGCAGTAGTTTGTGAAACGAGGTTCTGGAACGGCGACCAAAATTTCAAGGTCATAGAAAGCTGACTATATTGTGAGACTGTATGACAATCTGTTCCCAAAACGCTAACTCAACAAAATCAAGTGCTTCGACTTTTTTCCCACTTTTTGTCATTACCATACACATTGGGGTAATAAATTGCAGTGTGACCGAAATGGCATCATAGGAAAACACAGTACACTTAAGGATTTCTGGTAATGGAGAAAAACATTCCTCGGAATGGAATGTGCAGCAAGAGAGGAGCCTGCAGTGTTCGTGTGTTAATTAGCACATACTTGCTCGTGAACATTAATCCTTTGAACTCTTCCCGCCTATATATATTTTTTTTATGAAGAACGTATAGAATGACCAAGCAAGTGAGATGAAGGCACATTATATGTACTTCAAAAATACGTAAAGGTACGGCGACAAAAGGTCAAAGTCGGCGTTATTGATTTCAAAATTTCGGCCGGGAGAACACCTAAAGGTTCTAACATCATTGAAACCTATGGGACGACATGAACAACAATCTGACAATGTTCTGAGTCTGCCATAGAAGCCTTGCCCATCTATGGGAATTTGCAATTGCGGAAGCACCACTACGCTGATGACCAAGCGAAATAGTGAGTACAATATCAAGCCAAGAGCGTCGAGGTTGTGTCCAGTAGACAGCCTCGGACCTTCCTTAGTGCGGATGCTACCTCTTCGATTAACAAGTTCCAGTTCTGTAGAAAAGTTCTATCTTATCCATGTTAGCAACCTTATCTTTGAAAAAGATCGAAAAGGAACGAAAAAAAACGAGCATTGTGCAGACAGCTCAAAAAATGAACTGTTCCTAAGAGACATTGCTCAATGAATGTTTTTTTTGGTGCTGAGTGAACATGAAATTATTGTCATCTTCAACTATGATATCAAAGCTCTTGAATGTGCGCGACTCAATGAGTCAATGTTCTCGCAAAGACGAATAATACCTCGGGCAACTGTCACCTTTGGACAACTAGCAACCTGAACTGGACTTTTACAGATGCAAACATGTGAGGCAACTGCGGCTTTAACATTCTCTGTTGCCTCAGACTCAACATCAAGAACTACAACCAAGAAGAGGTTTTGGTCTGCTACTAAATTAGATCACGGAAGATGGATATGCTAAACCAGTAATTCTTACTACCGACCTTTGACATACTATCAATGAAGAACAAAGCACTGAGTTCGGATGGTGTCACAACCAAACATGTGAGGAACATGTGGCTGATTCTCATCAAGACACTGCCTCGTTACATCACAAGTTGTCCGTTAGAATGTAACCGTACATTCAACATAATGCACTTTCCTATTAGGTCTTACATGTACTGGTTTAAATCAAAATATTTCACCTGAGAAAGAAAGATTTATGGAGATCGGGGTGGCAAGATATTTCGCTCAGCGGAAATGATGTTTCGTGAAAAATTGAACAACTATATAGGAAATAATCGTGTATTCGATAATGAATAATGACGTGCAACGAAATGATGTGAGATTGAGATTTAGGACTAACAATAAAATTACTCAGTGTCACACCTAAGAGCATTTTGCGAAAAGTGGAATGGGACTACATCGAAGTTGGCGTGCAAGCAATATCATACTGTTTATGGTACGCCTTCTATAACATTAAGCGAAACTCTGACTGAATTAGATATCGTTTGCTTATCATCTGAGCTCAATGCGGAGTATCTCCTTTCTTGGTATGTCTAGAACTGTAGAAGCTGACACGCCGACCATTAAAAGGTTTAGTGTTTATAGGGCCTTTCGACCACATGCTATGAATCTATGATTTAGTCTCTTCTGTGAGTTTGTATCATTACTTGACATGTTAAGGGGGTGGCTTAACTTCTAAGCTAACTGTTTGGAAATCCTTGAGCCCTTAGCCGTTTAGAAAGTAGATCTTAAAATGAAAAATTCTTCTTTTCCTTCTTCTTTTTTCTTTCATTACTTCGTTTATTCTGTAAAGATGTCTGCGGTTTAACTAAACTTGGTGGTTTGCTGCCAAAAACTGAATCTATGAACCAATATTAATTAGTATCCGAAATGACTAATTGCATCATTAACTGTCAGGCCACGTTCTGGCGATCTGCAACGAAAATGTTCAGTATTCTTCAAAGCACCTACATATGTTACTGAATTCTAGTGTTGTTTAGAAATTTGTCTTCATGTGTCTTAATTCCAATGTGAAATGACGATCGTGCGTAATTTTCACTGGAATCCCTATCTAGAAATGCCATCCTAGACTTTACCCACACGTAGTCCCGCCCCTTGTTTAGCAAAGGGATGCCAACTGTCATATTACGAGAATCCTTCCGGAATGTAGCAACTCTTGTGGTTAATCAACCATCCGATCGAAGGCCACATAATGGTCCCTATTCGTTTATTAAATGACTAAGATTTCATACCACATCCTAGTGATAAGTTACACCCTATTTCTTCGCATCACTGTAATTTAAGTTATTAAACCTGTTAGAAGCGGTCGAATGAACAATGTCATTAATCATTGCCGTGCAGGGATCATTATCGTTACAGGGAAAATTCTAGTGGCTAGACATCAAATCTCTTTGTCATCCAGACAGGCTGGCCATTGTCTGTGGTGAAGATCTGTGGTAGCCCTAATGTAATGAACTAGAAATTGTAAGGTTTTTGGTCGACTACTCCGTGCCTTATGCTAGCTTGGTGAAGGGCTCTGTTAAACGCCCAGTTCTCTGTCTAAGTGTTGTTTTTTCTGACAGGCACACAAATCTGAGAAATACCTTCACCACTTTGATTCGCCACTTCTCCACTCTTTAAGTGATCTAATAGATTTTAGGTGTGCTTGTCCAATTTCCTCTTTTTCACTCACCTGAACGAATTATTTATTTAATGGCACGCAGTAGAGCTGTGACACCCATGAATCCTTCCACATATCGGGTTTATGCTTTGATCAGACAATGACAGTCATTGTCATTTCGTGTGAACCGAAGCTAGTGTTCTTAAAATGAAGACGCCTGAATCAATTGCTATTCACAAAGCCCTCTACCGCGTGTAGGAATTTCCAGAAATTGTCTTTTTTCTGCTAAATCCTATGTTTAACAAGTCGATTTAAGATCGCTCATTAACTTGAAGCTTTCAAACGGATTAATTGAAATCCATCGCTGTATCAGCCATTCTAAAAACTGCGTCTCCACGTTCTCAGGCAAGTTCGCGAGTAACAAAGAATTTCAATGTTCAGTGCTGAGATTAATAGAGTCCGATACTGGAAATGTTCGTGCTGCAATTTCTTCTGCCTTATCTATACTACAGTAATCCGTCGCCTCATCGTTCGTGTGCTTTAATGCCACTTGCCTTTAGGTGTATGAAAATGATGTAGAACATGGGTGCAGTTGCAGAGTTGCAGTAACAAAGGGGCAAAATTTTATGCTACTCATGAAAATTATGTATATCCACTTTATGTAGAGCAACTAGTGTCACTTCTATCTCACATTATATCGTCTTTGTTTACTGTGAAGGTTCATTTTATTCCTTTAGAATTTCGTAAAAGCCGATTCCGATGACTGAGATACTGGTCGACGAAGACCACATGTAATTTAAGTCATGAAGAATTTGAAGAAATCTAGTCAAAGGGTGAAATATTGGACAATCTAACGGTGTTCAGTACTGAAACCTCCATTCGACTCCATAAATAAAGGCTCCGAGTAACATAAAACTCTATATTGGCCTAGAATCCATGAGGAACACAGTGTTTACATCTGGCTACAATGACCAGAAGTTTTGGATATGTCACTGAATGTTCATGACCGAAAAGTATTATATCGAAAAGTTTCTTGCACGCACAGATCCTTCAAACCTCCCACACTTGGTGACGTATTCCACTTTGCACTGTTCAATTTATCTACTCCTTCTTTTCCTTCTTGTTTGGAGCCTTGTTAGTTTTCGACCGTTGAAAGACATAGTTTATCTATAAAAAATATTCCACTTCGTTAGATTATACAACATGTTAAAAAGTTTTCTCATTCACTTCAGATCACGAAATTTTGTAAAAGTCTTTCTACAGGAATCTTCTACAGTGTTTACACGAGGTACTGCAGAGCAGATTTCTACTGCATGCTGTTCACAGAGTGGGAGGAAATATCCCGATTCTATCACTTGCCAGTTTTTCGTCTGTCAAACTTACCAAAGGTTCACCACCTCGTCGTAGCTTTCAGGTGTTTCTGGGTGTCGGGCTGCAATGTACAGTGGGATATTGATCGCCTCAGCAGGGCCATTCAAAGCTTAGAAGGAGTACGGTGTTTCTCTCAGGAAGGTCACCGCCATCCTGGTATCAAACTTGAGACCAAATCATAAATTCATAGTATGTGGTTGAAGGGTTCTATAAATACTAAACCCTTTATCGGTCGACATATCAACTTCTACAGTTTTAGACATACCGGAAAGCAAGACACATTGCGATGAGCTCAGATGATAATCAAACGATTAGGTCACGTCTATGCCGTTCACCTTTGCTTGAATTAGTATCAGAGACGAAAAAAGTGAGGTCAGGAAGAGTACGGGCAAAATCTGACAGGTCTCTGAGGAAGACACCTCTCCCAAAGTCAACCGTTGTGAATAGGTAGTGTGACAAGAAGCTAGTGTCTGGTAATCAGGAAAGTAGTGATTTTCCACTAGTTCTTAATCGCCCTTTGTTAGAGTTCTACGAGAAGTAACTTGTTTGATAGCAACACTTCTCTAGAAGAAAAAGTCAAGAGATGTGGATTGCCGAATATCCGTGTGTCGGCTTAACTTCAATGTCATGCGGAATCGCTTTCGACGGTGGCGATCGCGTTTAGTGTTGTGTTAGGTGTCCAAACAGCAGCTAACCATTCCGTGCTGTTTGCCTGACCTAGAAGCTCATAGCAGAGTAGCCAGTCAATCAATCATCCCTTGCAAAGCGATGCTGCTACAAGGACGTTGTTCTGTAGTCGCACTTTTTTATGGTGAGTCCTCTATTCACATAAACACCGTTGGTCTGAATTCTACGAATGTTCCAACTATAATAACCTCCGGATGGAAAGCTGTTCCAATTTAACCATGTCACAGTGGTCTTATAAACGAATATAAACCAATTGTTTAGCTCTTTCCACATGCTCGGTAGCTTCCTCAAGTGAAATTGGTAGTGAATGTGGTGTAAATCCACCGTCGCAGTGTCTAACTCTTCATTCCACCTGTGTTCAAGGAATATGCAAGTGTAAAACCTCGTACCGTCCACTGAATGGTTCTTGCGTCTACGAAGCTATAGGTGAGTTGTCTGAAGTCTACTAGTCTCGTTGTTTTTTCTCAAAAACTGAAGAAAAAACTGTTTCACTTTGAGTTAAATATTTTTTGTTCCGCTATCACATAAGGATCTCTGTGACTAAAAAAGTTTAGAGGACAAATATGAGCAGTTTATCAACTATAAAACTGTTTCCATTTTAGATCTTGCCAGAGTATTTTTCGCTTGTGTTCGCACCTGTATAACTACTTGCTATACAATGTTAACCTTTCATTTGTTGCCCACTATAATTTTTTCACGGTAGAGTACTATGTGAAATACAACCATAATGACGCTGAGGAATTTCGAAAACGTCAGACCACAGGTGTTTGCGGTAGGGAACGAACGCGCTATTACCCTTTTTGTGGGCCAACGGGGGTTACCACCACACCATGCGGTTCCTTAGTTTCGCCTTTCTCTTATCTAGTTCTCTATGTACCAGTGACATCAGCAATTGCTTGCTCTATATTTGTTTGCAGCGTCGTTCCTCTAAGTTACTTGCATTCGAAGTAGTTTGCTTTGCATATATGATGTCAATTAAAAAGCTTGCCGAAGTTTATAGCTGAGAGATCAGCTTGTCTTCGGTGTGACAACTTAAATGATCTTCTAAAAATCCAAAGGATGTTGGCAGTCTTTTCTAGGAAAAATTTTTTCCATTCTGCACGCACTTTTGACACTTTGCATGTTCATGATCCATTGCAATCATAACATCTCTTCTACTTCCATTTGTTTACTTCGAGGACATTTAAAGAAATTATCACTGCTATATGATACTATGTGCTAATACCACATTATTTTAACATATACATCTCTTTATTATGAGGAATACGGCTAGAAGAACACATCCATTTCAGAAACAACGTTAGGACGGCCTTGTCGAGGTGGGAGGCGATTGCCGTGGGCAGGGCGAATTCTGCTCGTCATTTTCGATCTGTATGTGTGTCAATACCCACACCGATCTTGGAACGCATTGCCTACCAGGCAAGGACCGACTGTTTTGTTTTAATCATCGGCAGCTTCGTTTGAGGGAAGCCACCGTGCTAACAGCTCTTGACCTCCACCAATAACGCCGACAGACCACTTAGTGGCTTCGCTACTTTCACCTCCCAGTCTAATGCAAATAAGAGAAGTGTTGCGAGATAACATATCGCAGGAATTTCCTGCTGTGTTTATTTAGTGCTCTAAGATCTGAGACCGTTTTCGACTGATCAAATTTGCAGCTGTTTATCCCGGACAATCAGGTTGTGAAGATTCGCGTCAGTGTAATAAAGGGTTTCCGGGAGCGCAGTGTGACGAGTCAAGAAGATGTGCTTGTCCCTAATGGCATGAAGGAACACCAGTATACGTGTGTAGTCGGTGAGATCTGTGTCGGAATTCCCCTGTTTACATGAAAGATTTTCGAAAATCCGAGAAATAGAAAAATGCTTTCTTGTTGCAGCAATTTTTCTTTCAGTTGAATTCCTTTTGCTTTCTCTTTGATATTATAATTTTCCTTGTCTCCCTTTTTTCTTCCTGGATTTGCGAGTTCCAGTACATCATGTGACGCTTCCCACAATTATTACAATTGCCAGAAAATCCCAACGCCTAGTGCCATTGCACTCTGCTTTCCATGTCTATGATTTTCCTATTAGTATTGGGTTGGTTTTCATTTGCTTTAAAAATTCAGTGGGCATAGTTTGTGATCGATGAGAGGGATCTTGCGGATTTTTCCAGCGTCTGCATTAACAAACACCATACTGTCGAATGAACATCTCCAGGGTGAACGTGGTGCTCGAAAATATGCACCAGCTCGGTCAATAGCCAACACCGACTTTCCTCCTGGTTAGAATTTCTTGTCAAAGCTTTAATTTCTTATTGCCTTTTATATATAGGCATGTGTTACGCTATTTAGTATGCACATTTATTGCACAAACTTACATCCATATAAACATATGCATTTGTATTGAATAACCGTTATTATTTCAACAGGGAACACTGTGTTCGATGGACGCCGATTGTGCCGGCTATCCGTTTGCATATTGCGACCGTGTATGCAGATGTATTGATGGAGCCCTGAACGCCGGGTCTTCGTGTATTTCCAGTGGTACGACACGAGGGTTATCTACACTCTTCCTCACACTGTTTAGTCAGAATAAGATTTAGATCACCCTAAGAAACGTCGGCGTTTTTATTATTAGGACAAGTATATCGCGTTTTTCAGCGTTAGAAACGTCGGGAACGTGCCCGCCTGGTCAAACATACATCCATGAGGCGGGAGTCTGCATGACAGGTACGCTTTCCCGTCATAGGAATTCAGGGTATTCTCTGAAACAGTGATTTGGGCATCATGAAAGTTGCTGGCTGACTTTTGCCAGTTAGGACACATTTTTTCAGAGCCACACCATCCAGCCAGTATATTTTAGCTCAATCTCCCGGCGAACCATGCCAGTACTCCCAGCAGTGTGCAGCTGCTGAACCTGGAGCGTTTTGTTTACGACTCACGTGAGTTCAAATTTCTATGGCATTTCTATCTTTTTTATATTTCATTTAAAAATTCCAATTACTGAAAATGTTGCTACGGAACATCGCTTAATAATTGCAACTTACAATGTCTCAGTACTATAAAACAATAGTAGTAAGAAATGGTGTGATTTCTGTCATCATTATTTGATTTCCATCTGTTCTTCTTCGCTTTCAGTCAAAGAGTAAAAAGCTGGTGAAAAATATCAAAAACTGAGAATTTTAGCAAATTTCGTAATACCGACCGCAATTCTACTGCTTACCTAGAACATAGTTTAACATTAAAAGTACTCGTTTACAACCAGAAAATCGTGGTAGTGAGCAGTTCTGCTCCACTAACATTGCAAGGGACCAATCCGAAACTTCAGAGATTCAAACGATAATGAGGGTCATGCTAATAGTTATGGTCACTTCAATTAACCTAGGCGCATTGTAGGTGTGAATGCGCCTACGGAATGGTACCAAGTAGCAATGGATGCACATTCGTTAGTGAGGAATGCCACGAAAGAGGTCTTGTTTTCATTCCAGAAATCGGCGAATGTCGTGAAGGTAAGGGGGTTACAAGGTAATATTCATATGTTCATCTCAAGCAAAACACTGTGCTGAATGTCTTTTATGAGCGGATCACCCATTTGAAAAATTACTTTTAATTTTGGAACGATAAGAAATGGCTCCGTAACTGCACTGGATATAGGTACCGTGCAACACAAGCGTCGCTGATAGGACCCTATTAAAAGTTGTGCAAGCCCTTATTTATCCGATTAACACATAGCGCCCTGAGATGCATTAGATACAATGCACCTGACGCGAAAATATTGACCTCTTTCTGTTTTCAACCAACATATCCCAGCTGGTATCAAACTTTGTTTATTGTAATAAAAACCATTGGATTCTACAGTTCTTTGGTTGTAAGGTGCAAATCATCTTATCCTGTCAAGGTGGAAGGAATTCCGATTTTCTGGAAATCACGAACACCTTCAACTTTTTTATTCAAAGGCTCACATTTCGAAAAAGAGATCAACTGAACAAGCTTCCTCAGTTGGGAAAAGATGGTGTTTTCCAATGTCTCTTTTTTTTTGTTGAAAAATTTAAAGCTTTGGAAAAACGGGCTTTGTGTGTTGTGTATTAATACCGGACTTTTCATGATAGAGTTTCTTCTGGTCCACAAAGTCCGTCGACTTCATCGTCCTAGCAGAACCAACCCAGTATTCGAAGAAGTATCAACTCTAACAGCACTCACCGACACTCTCGCAGAAGGCAAAATCATTAGATAGTTTCCCAACCCATAAACAAAATCTAAATATCTTTGTAAATAACATATAAAAGAGAACGAAGTGAATGAAATCAGTGTTGGGATCCACCCTATTTACGAAAGCGAGTGGTATAAATAACTCATGGTGATAATGATAGCAGGTACACAAAATGTAGTTGGCGGTGCTCGACGGCAGCTAGAGGTACCGTCGTTGCCATTTATGCTCGACAGAGTCTGTTAATGTAGTGCGAAAACGCATCGGCTCTAAATCTTAATAATTCAGTGCTATCTCCTGGAAGTCGTGGATGTTCTCATAATCTTCAATGTTCGCAAGCGTTTTCCAGAAGCGACATGCGTTCTACAAACATGTACATGTCCCTCTAGCCTTCCTGAGGCTGTCAAAGGGACTTGTGGAAAACTATGTGCTGCTGGTCAGACCTATTCCGCTGTTGCGGGCCAATGTCTTCCAAGTAGGTATATGATGAATATCGTTTTACTCTTGATTATTACTAGCAGTGTTAAGAAGGAAGTTTTTTTGTTTCCGATGCACGCTTGTTTCTATCTGTCCGTTTTGCAGAATTCTTTTATGGAGAATGGAATATCTGCTATTTCTTGTTTCTCTGTCCAAATTCTTTCTGGGCTTTTATTATCCACGGAATTTCATGAGGATAAAAGGACAAAGCTCTCGGCGTTGATCAGTCCCCTGAGGGATGCGCCATTCATCCGACTTCATTATGTATCGTTGGAGGTGATTGTATGCATGTCTGGCCTTTACAATGACTCGCGGTGGCCTACCGATGTATCAAGCCAGTTCTGCTATCCTCCCAGACAAGTCTGGTAATCAATTTGCCCACCCCGGAGGGATGGAGGGCTTGGTGAGCCATGGGCGCTGGGATCGATTCTACGTATGTGTCGCAGTGGCGCCTGCAACCACTGCGCCACACGCTACCCCTACGGAAATGCGTAACAAATTCGAATTGTTCAGTGGTTTTTTCTAAGTAGCTCCTTTTTCGCAGTCAGCAAAGCAGATTTAATGAAACTTCTGAGGAGCTCTTATATGAAACTCTGGTTATGTATTTGTTTCGAAATTCTTTTTAAGACCAAAACCTTATTAATCACCAAAGATTTCTCTACGAATTTAAAAGCATCTGTTCTATTTCACATCTTACTTTATTATTTCTTATTTATTTCGCTTCGTTTTCATTTCGTTTCATCCCACTTACTTCATAACTTAGCCAATTTTCTACGTCACACCTCTCGAACTCATTCTTTAGCCGTTCAACCTGGCGATCAGTGCCTTTACACATCTCAGTGTCATGCGGTACATCACGGCATGATCTGTGAACGCAACATATGTCGTTGTCCGAACGGGCTGGTAACATTTTAATCGGCCTATCATGAATTGTTGTAAAGACAAATATGAAAAAAATTCAGGTGTTCACTGGTCTGATATGTGCACGATTATGCCCAGCGGGCTACATGGTCAATGACAAGGGTGTTTGCACTTTGGGTAATTTTTGTTTTGTAAGGCACATATTTTGTCTTAAATGCATAAATTGCACACATTTACACATATAGGTTGTGAAGACAATCAAGTCGAGGTGCAAGGAATTTGTTTGAATCAAACTGTTCCCGGGCAAAGTTGTCGCGTGAATGCTCAGTGCACAGGCGGATCCACTTGTCAAAATGAACGATGCAGTTGTCCCAACGGAATGGAACAAAGGGGTAGCACATGTGTATTTGGTAGGTCTAATCAGTGTAGTCGGACAGATTCAGTACTTTGCGAGCCAATATTTAACACCTTACTTAGAAAAAATGCGCGTATCTTTTTATCTAAATCTTATCCAATGTTCAGTTTTAACTTTTTAAAAAATAAGCGAAAAAGAAAGAAGCAAAGTGAGGACCCAAACAGTGGTATGGGAAATATTACCCCGTTCAAATATATCATAGATATGTTACCCTTTCTTTTCTTTTTTAATACATCGTGAGGAAACCTCTTGTTTATTACGTGTGGGGAATATTTCCAGTAGAAGCACCACCATTGGCTTCGTGCCGTAATGGAGAATTATGCACTAAGGCATCTGTCTGTGTGAACGGCACCTGCATCTGCCCTGCCGGTCGCCAAATCATCAATGGCCATTGTGCACCCCAAATGACTGGTATGGGATTTAGGAGAATCTTGACGAGAAAGGACACTTTGTGCTTGGAAAATGTTGATTTTCTGTTTTGTCTAACTTTCCCGCATGCCACTCTTTTCTTGGTTGAGAACTTAACAAATAGAGTAGAAGCAATACTTCTAAAAAACAGTTCCACATTGTTATTAACGTTAAATTGTGTTGCAATGTGAAGCGAACAGTTAAGAGAGCAGAAATTGTTGAAGGTGAGATTGATGAACAATTGTAACAAGCATGTCTACTGACAGCACATGACCGTTTTTCTTAAATAAGGCATCATCGATTATATTGAAAATGAGTGTGTCTGGAATGCTATACGAATGTCTATCCAAATCATTAACAATATTCCTGAAAAACTAATGCCGTGTTTCGCTAACGCAGTTCCAGTTCCACCAAATAATGTATGCAGTGCATCTATTCGTTGCGGTGGTGGTTCGTTTTGTGTCGATGGCACATGCCAATGCCCTGTAGGTCAGCAAACTGTCAACGGCTCTTGCCACTTTCCTTTCTCAGGTTCGTCGTGCTTACTGAAGTTTTGTTATTACTTCAAAGTGGAATAGGTTAGAAGTATTCACTTTAGTGGCACCTGGAAAGCCTTGTCCAACGAGACTTGAGCGTTGTCTAGGGATGGCGACATGCATCAATGGTGTATGCGAGTGTCCATTTGGAATGCTGCCATCTCAGGATGATTGTGTTGCTCTTCAAGCGGTACCTGCTGGTTCTGCATGCGGTCGCAGAGCACGCTGCAAAGGTAGTGTGGTAGATACCGTTATATAACTTGCTTATGTAATTTTACTGAATCAATACAAATTGGTAAAAAATAGTAAGCAGTGTGTTACGATCCGTTTTTCAAAGCGATTGTAACACTTTTTTGCAATCTGATCTTTTTTGCTTACATTTGTTTTTAGGATTTTTTGACATCGTTGAGGAACATCGAGTTCTGTGAGTAAGGTTTGTAATGTCCCGTTAACGGAACGTACGCTTGCATACTTCTTCTCCATTTATGAACACCGGAGGAGTACGTCGAAGTACAATATTATATCATTGAACGTAGTCTTGAAAAATACATTGATTTTCGAGAGTTGCAAAATAGACCAACTGTGTTTTATTCCCGTAAATGTTATTATACCAAGAAACCGACTCTGCAAGTGAAAGGCTTCAATCATGAGAACTTGTCAACGCCGTGCATAACCAATTAGTTGAAGTATAACAACGATCTCTTAAACCAACCTTATAGATCTCGTTGAAGTTTTAAGAAGCCATTAAATTTAATGCAATGCTCCATTTCGACGCGTAAGAGTACAAAAAAAATCATTTGCTCAATAAGGCTTATTAACGATGACAGCTGATTACAGAGGCTGATTTATCTGCATTTCCACACTTCGAACATCTGTAAGAAATTGGGTATTTTTTAAACGGAACTATCTAAAGTAGCTAGCAACAACAAAGAGAAATTGCCGTGTTATGCATACCATTTTGTTCGTAAGTGTCAAAAATCATCGTTGGTGATTGAATGAAAAAAAACCATTCCAACGCTTTACCGCCTCAGCGTGGCTAGGAGGTGTTAATGGTTGTCAGACTGCGCTGTATAGCGAGGGTATTCATCACCCAGCAGGGCCTTTCAAGCTGGGAAAGAGTCTAGCGTTTCCATCAAGAAACCCAGCTAAGAGTAAACCACTGCCACCGTCCACCATCGTCCTGGTACCAAACTAATCGCATGGTAGTGATGCCGATCTGAGAAAGACTGCTACGCTGACCTTGGGACTCTAGGGAAGCACAGTGGTTAAACCATGAAAACTCTGAATAAAATATGGAAATTATGTTGGAGCCCGCATAACCAGTGAAGCAGGGTCACTCAAGTGTGCAAGTACAAGTAAGTCAGTAAATGCCGAAAAAGAAATGATCTTCAGGCCTTGCTGTGTGTGTAGATGGTGTTTGCCAATGTCCCGAAGGCTTGTTTGAATCTAATGGAGACTGCCTTGCTACCAATGCCGTTGATCCGGGATCAAGTTGCATTAACGGCGAAGTATGTGCTGGTGGTAGCTATTGCGATGGATCCGTGAGTTGAAATGATGTCATATTTTTGAAGTATAACGCATCCCGCGTCCATCAATGCCTTAGACATCTATGCATTCAACTCGATTAAGCATCACAGAGCTGAATGAGTGCATATTTGACTTATAAAATCACTCTCAAGAGCCCACTAAATATTGTCTGGGTCTCTCAATCTTGCCAGAGAACTCTGGCAGCAACTTTTTTTCACCTCAGAGGGATGGTTGACTAATATTCACGTTATATGAGACTGTCCCAAAAGTGTTCTAATTTGAGATGTGCAAGTGTCTGCCAAAGATGGAGAATCGGAACGGTGTTTGTGTAAGCTCACACTCTGCAAGCCCTGGTTCGACATGCGAAAATGGGCAGGTGTGTTATCATTACCATATCGTGAAAGAAATATCAGATGTGCTAAACACGATGCCATTTCATTTCCTATCACATGACTTTATTTTAAAGGTATGTTCTGGTGGGTCAAGATGTATAAATAGTATCTGCCTTTGTCCGGCCAGCACAATAAACATTGGAGGCACATGCCAACCAGCTAGAGGTAAACTGAGAAAAATGCGATTCAAACATCCAGTGTTCCGGAGGAGCATACTGTGACACATTTCGTGCACTGTGCGTATGTCCAGGTTAAGAACTTTCTATAGAAAGCTTAGAGGCAAGAAAAAAGAAGGTGAAATTTAAGCCGACGCAATAGTTGTTGGAGATCATTGCGTTAAGACCTCAGACATTGCAAAGATAGGTCGGTTAAAGACAAGAGGTTCCAACAAAGAATGCACTGTCGATTCGGATTGCTGGTCCGGAAAGCTCTGTGTAATGAAGAAGTAAGTTTCTAGATCATTAGCAGTAGTCTCGAACTCTTATCAACCCTTCTTGCTGAAACATTATCGGTTGATGAGGCGGATATTACACGGATTGTATGCATCCAAATAAGAACTCGTTACAACAATACCACTTTCTATTACATATTTTAAAAAGTGATTCCAGATGTGTATGCCTGCTTGGAGAGGATGCAAACGGTTTCTGTCGGGTAGAACAATCTCTCGATCGTTCAAGCGAAGAATTTTTATTCAGTGCAAAGACACAAAGGGCGATTACGAATGGCCATTGGCCCTCTTCAAAGACAAAACGACCACTTTCGCATGGTTAATCTAATTGCATGGTACCAGCCGATGTGTTCACTGAATGTTTGTGTGAAAAGCTCCTGTTAGCCTCTGTTGCTTTGTCATCTAGCATTAAAACACCAGTGAAACTTAGACTCTTTTTCTATTTAAAGTTGACATCGGTGGCGGATGTATACGGCCCGGCGCCGTGTGTCAGGGCGGCTCGGTGTGCGTGGCTGGCATCTGTACTTGTCCTCCTGACACTATACCTTTCCAGAATCGATGTGTTGAACACAAAAGAGGTCTGTCAATCAAAATAGCACATCATTTTATCATCATTAAAACTTTTACGCAAGTGTGAAACTTCAAAAGCATGAAACTGATTATGTGAAAATAAAATTATAAGGGAACGAAGGGTTCAAAACTAATGAGAGAAGTGTATTTTAAACGACCTTTTAATTGCATTCAGGAAAAATTTTTTTAATGGCATAGTTTTTGAAGGACTGCACTCTGCAACACATTTCCACGTTATTTATTTGCACTAAGATTGCTTTAGAATTCCACTTCATTTGCAAAGTAGAGTTCTCCCAGAACCAAAAAAGAAAGAAAGTGGGGAGTTAATTGAGTGGTGAAAAACACCTGAGCGGAAAGTACTTGACTTCTCACAATTAGCAACCAGATGGACTCCAGCTTAGGATCGAACTAGCGATTACCGTTTCCGGGTGTGGTGTCACGTGTTACCCACTGCACCACCGAAAACCTTGCTTTGCCTTTCTTTTTTGCCTTTTTGAAAATATATTAGCATCATTGTGATTGTATTTCACATAATACTCTGCAATGGAAAATAACAGGAAGTAAATAAAAGGTCAAAAATTGTGATTGCGAGTGAAGCTTCAGCAATATTTTTACTTTTTTATTTTCTGCCTTCTATACTTTTTATGGCAGGTTATTAAGCGAAATACAACCACAGTGTTGCTGAGATATTTGTGCAAAATTCCGGACCGCAGGTGCCTTCGGTGGGGAACGAACGCGATATTGTCCCTTCCGGGGAGTAACGCGTTCACCACCACACCATGCGGGTCCTTCGTTTCGCCTGTCTCTCAGCTAGTTCTATTGCTGACGGCACAGATCGATTTTTTTGCAAGAGTCTCAGCAATGTTGTGGTTGAAGCATCAGCATTACAGGGCTCAACGCGGAGTAGTGCTATCCAAATCATTCCCGTTTACGGGCATCAGTTAGCATGAGAAAAATTGGCCAAGAGAAAGGCAGAGTAAGAATCTCGGTTGCCTTATTCTTCTAATAAGGATTTATATTTTAGCAAAACCTGGAGAGTCGTGCACGCACATGGAACAGTGTGTAGACGACAGCTACTGTAACCCTGAATCACGCTCATGCGAGTGCCTCAAAGAAACAAAGATGGTAAGTAGTTCTTATTCTGTTAAAAAAGTTCTTTATTAATCGGCCAAATCGTGTTTGTTTAACGAAACTACTTGATGCTTCGATAACATAGAAACAGTTTGTGGACAAAATCTCCCTGTGAAAAAAGTCGGATTGAGGAATACTGTAGACACAGCGTGGTGTATTGTCCACCTAACTGTTTACTGCTTAACTGCTACGAAGGAATTCCTCGGTTTTTAACTACGATCTATTGCAAGGAGTTTATCACCAGTAACGAACAAAATCTTCATACAGAAGCTCAGCTAGAGGTAAACTTCTGTCAAAATCACCGTCGTTCTGGAGTTAATGTCGCAGTTGTTATTGCGATCCATGAGTGCAACGATTTTTTGTGATGATGATCCTGAAACACTCGAGCAAGGCTATTTCATGACTGCGGAAAAAGATCAGCTGCGCTGCTACATACTGCTTAAGTTAAGTTGGGTCTTGCACGATTTGTGTAGAAGGGCAAATAATGAGTATTGAGTTAGGGTTATGAGAAATGAGTACGAGTATAGATCAATTCATTCCCAGGTTACTATCAATGGACCAAATCACCCTTTATGTGACATTTATGTGAGGTAAGTGACATTTCCGCGATCGAATTCCTGTTAACCTCGACTTTGGTCAAATAATTCTCGATGTTGTTGTTGGGCAAGTACGAGGTGTTGCCTTATTCTTTATCCCCTTAAAGGGTATACTGATGTGCGATTTACAATGCCAAACGCTTCAACAACGCAAAAAGAAAGATGAAAAGCTGTTGATCACGTGATTGCCATTCAGAATTTCATCTTTTTTGTTTGTGTTATTAAGAGGTTTGGCATAATAAATTGCGTACCAATACACTCTTCCAGGCCTGAAGAAGGCGATACTGCCGAAACATCGGCTCATACGGCTCATAATCTTCTCAGTTCTCATACGAAACCTATCTCCGGGTCTACTGTTTTCTTGATGAGCAGATACGAGATTGCTGACAACAAGATTTATCCAATGTAATAGTGACTGACGTTCCAGCGGCTTCACTTTCTTCAAAACAGGGAAGGTCAAATTGTCACGCAATCTATTCAGCCAAACTCTTCATATCTTCAGCAGAAAAAACCATATATATATATATATATATATATATATATATAAATCCTTAATTCTCGTAATAAGCTACCTCTTTGAAAGATTCACCATTTTGTTCGTTTTAAGCTTTGGGGGAATAGCTCCTCGGAATAGGTTTAGAGGAAAACTGCGCACCTAAACGATAACTCTGGCGAAAATAAGGTCTAATTAATCCCTGCCCAGCGAAATTATCCCGGCTAAAAACTCTAAAAAACATCACTAAATACTCTAATACGCCAGGTCGTTCATAATCAATTGTATGACTGCCTATGCGAGCTGCAGTGTTGCACAATATACTCTAACGATAGAGATAGTGATTGCATGAGTTCGGCTGCGTTGTACCTGACTTCATGTGGAGAGCATGGGGATAAAAACGTTAGTCAAACGGCTAGCCTACTCAGCATACGTCTATAAGAACATAGTGCACTCCACTAGACATGGATTGAGTACAATGGCATAACGGCGAAGATCTTGAAGTAAAACTCAGTGTCCTCGTTCAAGACTCTAGGACATGTGTGCGAAAAACTCTTGAAGCATCTCAGACAAATTCTGAAGATCCAAAAAAGGAATCACATGGGAGATTATCTTTGTGATCACTTATGACGTAGCACCACACCTCAGGCTTATTATTTCTGACCTGAGCCAGGCACATTCCTGTCCCATCTAAGGCTCCGTGCGGCTGGTCTCGATTAATAACGGCTAGACTCGTAAAGAACAAAACGGTGAGTGTTTAAGAGAAGTTGCTTCCCATGCCACTAGAAATTTAAGTGTCAAGCTGTCTGACGCAGTGGTCGGAGGCGCCCTACAATACACATGGGATTGATCCCCCGCCCCAGGCTCACCAAGCGCTCCATCCCTGCGGGGCCGGTAAATTGGTACCCGACTTGTTTTCAAGGATAGCAGCGCTGCCTCGATATATCAGTAAGCCACCGGGAGTCATTGTAAGACCCAGATGTTCAATCACCTCCAAACGATGCTTTAAAAAGTCGAATGCATGGCGCATCCCTGGGGGGATTGGTCAAAGCCGAGAGCTTTTTCCTCTTTAAGTTCTTTTTTCTTGCTGAGAATAGAAGTGTTTGACTAGGTAGATTGTGAGCCGCTTTCGCTCACACAAGCTCTAAAGAAGGAAAAACCATAGAAACTTCGACCGGTATTGTGCTGAACAAATTTTTGCTGTGAGCCATATGCCTGCTGATCAACGAATTGTGAATTGTTTGATCAGCGCTGATATTAGTTAATAGAAAGTCGACTCTGGAAATTACTTGCAGATTGATCAATGGTTGTAGATGATTTCGATGGAGGATGTCGTAGGTGCCCGCCATCTTTCTATTTTCTCTGGCAGACAGCTCACACATCTTTAGAACCTTGGGTTTTGAAATCTAATCTCTCATCAACCCGTAAAGTAGTGGTACATGGATACAAAATCGAACGCCATGGAGTAACAGTGGACTGAATGGAGAGAGATTGCAGAAGAAGTTGCCGAAATGGATGTAAACAAGCTGTTACATTTTTTCAAGTTTTAAACAAGTTATATGCCAAGATGATCTCTTAATGATGCCTTTTTAAAAAATGCGTTGCCCGTCACTACATGAGAGGCGCTCCATCGGGCGCCAGGAAAGTCTCTGGTTGTCGCTCTCGAGTGCAGAAGTAGCTAAGTAGATACGAGCTGCTCAAAGGAGTTTCTGAGCACAATGATCTTCCTCTTGCTTTTTTCAGGAGAAAATTTGAGCATAGGATTGGATGTGTTTTTGCTGTGCACTTGACCTCACTTCGGTAGCGGTTGCTAACAATTTTTTTATTCACCACTTCTTGTTTAGACACATTACGTGTTAGGCATAGCCCATTTTCGGCATTTTGAAGAAACAGCACCGCCTATCATTGTTAATTGTTAGAATATATCTATATTCTTCCAATTCCCTCTCGCACTCAAGTGATCCTGAATGCTCGCAACATCTCCCCGTATACTACTAAGTGATCTTCCTCTCTGATTAATTAGCAACCAGGCTTCTGACCCAAACAATGGGAAGAATGGTAAATTTAGATAGATGGGCATTGGTCGGATTATTTTTTTGCGGTCATTACTTCAATCCTTTTCGACGTTTGTTAGATTCGCAAGCCTCTCAGGTATCAATCCCGTTGAGCGCGAAGCATCAGAAACAAATGTGTCTCCCACAAACATTTTCTGCTTGAAATTTGGTCGAAGGTCAACATTTCGACGAACGTTATTGAAGCTGGCTAACAATAATTTTGGCTTAATAATACTCGATGTTATGAGAACGATATCATGAACAAGCATAGGTGCTTATTTGCCGACCATCCACTTTCACTTCCATGTTATCCAATTCCAATTGTCGCAAACCGTTCTCGAAGGTGTTTATAACGAGTTTTGTGAAATTTCATCGAGATTTCCTTCTCTTTATACCGACGTCAGCACCGTTTTAGAATCTTTGTAGTTTAGTTATCAAATTTTTTACATAGTTTGCAAGGATCGTCATGTGGTCTGTGTAGCTTCTTACGTTACGAAATGATCTCTTTGAGAGCAACACGATGCGAACTTAGTGGGCGCTTTCAAATTTAAGTGGCCACATCTCGGATAACAGTGAATCTTTTTTCAATTCAGTAAGATTTATTAGAACCAAATTCTTTCCTGTAAGATGGAAGTTTATTTCCCTTACTGTGACAAAATTACGATGTTCTGGAACCTCTTACACTTAATTTTTCCACTTTAATTGTTCAGGTTTGAGAAAGACCGAGCCAAGTTTCGCTGTTGAAACAAACTTTCCTCAGATCAACATCGTGGTGGAGACCTGAATATGCCTTTGCAAGCATAAATTAGGACTCCAGAGAGGATTAAAAAATTGCTCAACCGGCATTAGTCAAGCCTCAGCACCATGCACATTGGGCGCTTTCATCTACGAGGTCAGGCGATGGATCACCGGTGAGGGTCCATAAGTCTCGGGTTAGTCATCACGTTGCTAGTTTAGGATCTGAGGAATACACGCACGACACGCCGTGGAGATTGTTTCCTACTCTGAGCTTGTAATGCCAGAACACTATCCACTGACGCCGATCTTCACGCCCTCCCTGAAGCCTCAGATTGCGTCAAATTTTTGTGTGATCGCACTGCAAGAAACAAAATTCAAGAAGACCTACATAAGCCAACGAGGCAATGAGACCTTGTCGTTCGCGGAGTAAAGGTCTTGTCACGAAATCTTGGCGGCGTAGGCTTTGTCGTGCACCCGTCCATTGTCCATCTCGTCAACTCATACGAGATCCTTTCCATTAGCATAGCCGTCCTACATCTTCAGCTGACGCGTTATAAGAAGAACACAATCATCAACTGCTGCTCACCGACCAACGCAGCTGATGAATACGATTTGGGTGCATTTTACCATCAGTTGGAGGAAGCCACCCGCACTGATAAAGCATATCATAAATTTGTTGTCGGAGGCTTCAACGCCAGAATAGGAAAGGCTAACGAGAGCGAATACAGGATCGGAAATTTTGGATTAGGAGGAATAAATAAGGACGGAAACCGTCTCGTAGGACTCTGCGGCATGTCACTTCCATGGAAACTCGATTTTCCAGAAGAAAGAAAGCCGACGCTGGAAATGAGAGTCTCCTAACGGAGTGAATTATGCGGAGATCGACCACATTCTGACAAAGAGAAGATGACGCTTACTTGACACATCGGTAGTCCCATCATTCTCTACTGGTTTCGATCACCGTCTTCTTCACGCAATGATTCGATTCAGCCGCAAGCTGGGAAAGCATTCGTGTCATCGATTGCGAGGAAGAAGTGCGGAAACATACTGAACGATTTCCCATCCAAAGGCGGCTGGCTGATTAAGAAGGCCCGACCAAGTCTAGCTCCTACTGCACACGTTTAACACGGGTAGCAATAAATGCCAGCTACAGGAGAGTTCACAGGAAGATTTACACTGGCGCAGGCTGAAGAAACTACTAGAAGGAGCAAGGAAGAGAAGCAATTGAAAAAATGTCATCGGTACACGATTGTAAAGCTCCGCTGTCAGCTCTGATGAAAGGAGATGGAATCAATAAAACTTTTGCAGTAAAATGGAATTGATAACAAAAGTGTTCTATACCGACCTTTTCTCTACAATCGCAATTCTTGACCCTAAAATCTCCGCTGGAGAAAAGCACCTGGAATTCTTCCGCCGGAGGTTCGAGTTACGATAGAAAGGGTGAACACAGGCATGGCTCCAGGACCCGATAATATCATCACCGATTTCCTTAGAGCTGGGAGCCACAATTTGCATGTACTTCTCGCAAGCCATATGAGAGCCTACCTTCAAAAGGAAAAAGTCCCAGACAAGTGGAGGACGTTGCGCACGGTCATCCTGCCCAAGAAAAGTGACCGAAGGGATCTTCGTAACTATCGTACCGTATGCTTGCTGAGTGTACTCTACAAGCTCTTCACGAAGATTATCATATCAAGGACATTGGATGGGGCGCAACCAGTCGAGCATGCAGGATTTCGGGAAGCATTTTGCTGCATGGACCACATCGAAACCGTGTCCAGGGTTTTTCGAAGTTTGTCGGGAATACCACTTGCCTCTAGTCTTAACTTTTGTCGACTGTGAAAAAGCGTTTGACAGTGTCGAAACGAATGCAATCTTATCAGCGCTCGTCGACCTCGGAGTGGACCCGTCCCACATCAGAACTCTGTCTGACTGTTATCGGAACTGCACTACGAAAATACAACTTTTCCATCGACCTGTTACCATACTCACAGGTAAAGGAGCTCGACAAGGCGACACTATATCGTCAAAGCTGTTTGGTGCTGCAATGTATTGGGTAGTGAAGTCACTCGAATTGAACGCAAAAAAGCATATCTGTTAATGGGAAATTCCTATGAAACCTTCGTTTCGTCGACGACATCATCTTCTCAAGGAGTACCGGAAAAGCAAAGTCCATAATCAACGAGCTCAAGGAAGCAGGAAAAGATCAGACTACACATAAACCGAAATAAGACCCAGTTCATGAAAAACCTGTGGTGCGAAGGCTAACAGGTTGAACTGAGTGGTTCTCTGCATGCATGGACCACATCATGAGTGTACTTTGGACGATGCCGCATTCGGTTCTCTCAAAGAAGCCAGTGACCAACTGAAGGACCCGAAACTCCGCTCTCAGCTTTTTGATTCAACGGTCCTACCAGCGCTCTTTTATGCCGCAGAGGCGTGGGCTGATACTTTAACCACGTCAAAAATATTGTACACTACTTACAAGCGCTTAAACAGTACCTGCTGAAACATAACCGGAGCACTCAATATCTAGCTGAATTTCGAAGCTCAAATCATGGAAATCTATCTCAACCTTGCGATCCAGGCAAACACATTTCGATAGCGAAACATGGATGGGCCGGTCACATAATGAGAAGAAAACACGACATATGAACGAAGAAAAACTCTACATGGACTCTACGACAATGTAGGTGTCCCCCTAGGATGGTAATTTACATGTTGGGCGGACAGGTTCGCAACCAAAGTTAATCAGCTGTACTGGCAGCTTCAGTCATTTTACAGATCACGGCATGAGACTCGCAGCGCCATCATGCGCGAATAAAACCGCTACCATGGATGACGTTGGCGAGGGAAAGAAACGAATGGCAAATGTGTTGAGGTCCACACAATTCGTTAAGATGGGCGGCCCGAGGATCCAAGTATCCCAGTAATTTATTGCTTGAAGGGGTCACGTAGTGAACACGAAAGCAAGGAACAAGAGGGATTTCATCCACCATAAGACTACATTGTCTTTCATTATGTCGTTCATTTTTATTGCTGTTAATCTTATGTTGGAAAATTTAAAAACTTAAGTTTCATTACGAATTATTTGAATATTCTTGTTTCAAACACATCTAGATTTAAAAGCAAGCTGGTTAAAATCAATATACGCGACTACAATGATAGCACAAAGTCTGCTCCATAAATCGGTAGAGTTTCAGTGTCTTAAACTATCCTGGTAAACGGGTAACATTTTCAGTTACCCAAAACCAGCTTTTTCACAAACGAACGAAGTCGATGAAAGTATGATGAAGCTATTTCTTGTTCTGTTCCAATAGTTCGCTAAATCTCGTTATCGTACGGACGTTGTTTGCCATACTGAATCCTTTTCGATAATTTGCTTGGTCACATGGCTGTACTTTGTCCAGTGTTCTGCCAACCTTCTTCAAGAGCGCTCGAATGGAGAATTTGCACACGACTGACGACAGATAGACTGAGCCGCAATTGACGATGTTGTGTGAGTCTATGTTCCTGTTCAAGAACACGGTCTTGCTGGTCTTTTATTGAATAGGAACCTTGTACTCTGACAAAAGTGCGCTAGTGTGTTGATAAAGACTGGTGAAAGGTTCTTCAGATGCTCGAGTTAGCCCTCTTTGGACTGGTTGTTGAGCCTTTCTTTTTCGAAGATATACGTTTTGGATCTTGAAAAGGAGAACACTTTACTCCTTCGGGATTCAGGCAGCCTAGAAAGGTCTTGAGATTTCATCGGCCTGTCCGTACTCGTCTTGCACAACGCTGCCCTATCGGAGTAAGAGGAATGGGGGTCACTTACTTTACTGTGTTTGGCTATTTCACAAATTTTGACGGAATGAATTGAACGAATTAGGCCAACGCAAACCAAACAGTTAACTCGTATATTTTTTCGTGTTGGAAACGATGTTTTCGTTCAGGTGATAGGCTCACGATGTGTCGAAAGGCTGCGTTCTCATCCGGGATATCCATGCTCAAATGGAGAGATCTGTATAGGAGGTTCATTTTGTTTGGACTCAAGATGTTCTTGTCCAGAAAACATGATGGAAGTAAACAAACAGTGCTTGCAACGGGCTACAGGTAGTGAAATACTTATTTTAAATTGGAAATTGGCTTCGTCCAAAATGTCGAAATGGTCAAGATAGAATCTGCTTGAGAACCTTCACATTGTCTGATAGCCATTATATTTTAGATCATAACAACTGTTATTAAGAGTAGCTCTCCTATCACGAGTGAAATACGCATTGATTTAGTGAAAAACTAGTTCGAGCTCCTGAATTTGTCCAAACTTTGTTAGGACTCATAGTATTTGAAATTCCATACTCACCTTTCTCAGTTCATCCTAATGATGGATGTGGTAACGGTGAAATCTGTGGAGGAGGCTCCAACTGTGATCATCTTCAAAAGAAGTGCACATGTAAGAGAAACGAGCAGATTATCAAACAAGTAAGCCTTTTGAGTGTTTATACCACTGGCTGCGTAAACCGCCCCTTCATTTCAGCAGTGCGTTGCCAACGTTCCACCAGGTGGACTTTGTCCAAGTAGAGTTACACGCTGCTCTGGAGGCTCGTACTGTGTAGGGAATCGCTGTGAATGCCCTCACCGGACATTTTTGTCAAACGGAAAATGTGTGCTTCGTAGAGAAGCTCCACCGGGTGCTGTATGCACAAGCATTGACATTTGTTTGGGTGGCTCCAAGTGCTACAATGCTGTCTGCCAATGTACAGGCGGAACAGTCTTGAAGGATGGACGATGTGAAGGGAAGAAAAAAGGTGGGAGCTGGTTTCTGAATTTAAATATAATCAAGACCTATATTGACAGACGAAGACAATATTTTATATACATTTTAAAAGTACATGAACAGAAAAGCTCATTTAGCACTTTGTGGGAAAGTTTTAAGTTATGTAGAACTGGTCTTACAAAAAGAAGGCTTCAGCACAAAGATGATGGTGGAACTGCCGCCCACCAACCTTTACTCACTTTTTTGGTCGCATTTCGTTATTGGTATGACGTCATTCAAACTGACAGTGATTGATTTTGGAGAGATAACACCACGTCCTAGTATGACGAGATGCTGCTTGTGAAACTGTTGTACAACTCATGAAGGATCTTTATGTGCAGAGCAGAAACGTCCTGGGTATCAAAAAGCCTCTATGACCTCTTCTGTTTTAGTTGAATTAACGATCTTTCTTAAATTGATGTAAGTGAGATAGAGCGGCTTTATGTCTTCTAACAATGTTTCGATGAACTTTGCTACTATAAGCATGTGATCCATCCTGCGTAGTCTTTTTCAAAAGGTGCTATCTCTTATGAATTCAATTTATTCATTATCTTTTCAAGCCCATAGAGAATGGCCTAGTCGCGTATATGGCTGGCAGCAAACAAACGATGTTATGTGTTCTTTTCTTCTATAAGTTATTCGGATTTCCATGGAATAGAAATCCTGAATTTTAGCAGCTAAGGTATGAAGAGAGAGCTAGTGCGCTGTTGTTAAAGGTAGTTGGTAGCTTATAAAGTCGAGCTCGATTTGAAACGAAATATTCATTCTCCCTGACTTTATTTTGAAGTCGATTGATACAACTGTCGAAGAAATTCTACAAAACGTCGTCGACGTACTTTACCTTTTGTCTTTCCTGATACAGTGACTGTATCATGTGATCGTTAGACGGCGATCATGTTGCTCTCGTTGTTAGTTAAGCCCATGCGTATTTTGCGGGTGCTCTTTCGTAACTGTTGCTCATTCCTTTCCAAGGTCTTTTTCTATCATTTCTTCGCAGATATCTACGAATTCTTTCGAAATTACTTAAATCTCGTGGGAGTCCTCGTTAGTGTGTCAGCTACAGTGCTACTACAGACCGTGTTCTGTTGACGAATTTCATAATCTCAGCTTTATTAGCGTTATCGTCGACTTGTTATATGAATCAACTGTCTACGAAGCTGAGATACTTGCAAAACTCCGGACCGCAGGTGTCTGCGGTGGGGAACGAACGCTCTCCGGGGAGTAACGCGCTTACCACCACACCATGCGGGTCCTTCGTTTTGCCTGTCTCTCAGCTAGTTCTATCCATCTCTTTGCCATCAGCAATTACCCTTCAACGGGATTGATCTGGGGAAGCCCAAATCGGCATTGGACCCAGTTAAGCTGAGGCTGTAGTTATAATCACAATTTTAACCATCTTGCTTATTGCCTACTCTTTTTTGATGGCAGGGTATACTGCGAAATATAACTTCAACGAAGTTGAGATATTTGCAAAACTCTGGGCCGCAGGTGCCTATGGTGGAGAACGAACGCGCTATTGTCCTTTCCGGGGAGTAACGCCTTCACCACCACACCCTGCAGGTCCTTCGTTTCGCCTGTTTCAATCCCGTTGACGGGTGGTTGCTGATGGCAAAAAGATCGATAGAACTAGCTGAGAGACAGGCGAAACGAAGGACCCGCATGGTGTGGTTCTGAACGCGTTACTCCCCCGGAAGGACAATAGCGCGTTTGTTCCCCACTATAGGCACCTGCAGTCCAGAGTTTTGCAAATATCTCAGCTTCGTTGAAGTTATACTTCGCAATATACCCTGCCATCAAAAAGAGTAGGCAGTAAGTAAAAGGTTAAAATTGAATCAACTGTTTTTTTCACCTATGCTGTCGGTAACTTTATTTGGCTACACGTTAGCTATTAACGTGAAAAAGTCCCAAATTACTGTGGTTGTGTGATTTCGTTTCATCAGCTCTGTTATCTCATCTCCTTCCTGCCAAAAAGAATTTAACTTGGACAAAACGATTCAATCTCATACACTTCAGGATAAGAGTGACAGTAATTATGCAGAAATTTTGATTTTCCATGATAGCTGTTTTTTTCTGGAGACACAATTTTCTCTCAATTTAATTAATGACTTACCAGTAATGCTTTCTCTTCAAGCCAACTATTTTTTTCATGTTTTAAGTATGTAGCCGGGGTAGTATATTATTTCAATGGAGGATTATCACAGTTCCTCCTGGTGAGCCCTGCACTGCTGTGGATGAGTGCATGGGAAACTCGACCTGCAACGGTCAGGTATGTGACTGTCCACCTGGCATGGTAGTAAGAAGTGGAAAGTGCCAACAGCGCCTTATTGTTAGACCTGGATATCTCTGTGGCGTCGATGATATTTGTGTGGGACAATCGATATGCATAAAAGGCGTGTGTCAATGTAAGCCAGGACAACATGTAGTGGACTCAATTTGTGTGAGGAGCAGGCAAGTGATGATCGGTGGTGACTGTTCCCAGGCTGATGAGTGCTATGGTGGTTCGTTGTGTAAGGGAGGAGTTTGCGTGTGCCCTGAAGGGACAATTGTGGTATCGCATCAATGTAAAGAAATAGTAAAAGCCCTGCCAGGTTCATCGTGCTCCAATGACGAGTTGTGCCAAGGTGGCTCTGTTTGTGACAGTGCTTCCAAGACATGTCGCTGTCTCACTGGCTTTGAACTAAGACAATCCAAATGTATTCGTATTGATAAAAGAAAAGTCTCTTCAGGTCAGCGATTACATGCAAAAAGCTTTAAAGACCATCACAATTTCCTTCATTATGCTAGAAAGTTTTGGTACATTCTTGTGTAATTTGCTGTAGTTGCTGTAGTGTTTTCTAATTTTCATTGAAAAGCTTGTTGTTGTCACACCCAGACTTAATTTTGAGCGTTGTATTTTGTTTCTGTACCAGAATTTAGTTCGCTTATGGCTACTATTTTGCATGTTGATCTAATTAGGCCTGGTATTTTGTAGTTTCTGAAAATTCAGTGCTTACTGCTAGTCTGCTTGTCACCGATATTTCCGCCCCAACACTTTCATCATTGGCACCTGCTCGCTGCTGAACGTTCGACTGCTTTATCGGCACCGTTTGCTGTTACAGAACTTGTGCATGCCTTAGAAGCAAAGTCATGCGTAACGGAATCTGTTTGTCCACAACAAGCATGGACCGTAAAAAATGTAGAGGTCTGTTGTTCTTAACTACCATAGTACTGGGAATACATGACTAAACTGAACTTCCCAGCCTCGTATGTTATAGTGACACTTCGTGTCTTGTAGCACATTCTCATTGTTTCTCGAATTTTTGTGGGTTAGCCGGGTTTTCAATAATCCTGGCTGTAACAATGTATTCGACTGTCGACGGGTTTCACAGGGATCTAAGCAGCACTACTCCGAATACGACTTTTTTGAATACTTCTTCGGTCTCTACCATAACAACTGTTGGAATGGGAATGTTTGAGCTTGCATCTATAAGAAATACTACTTACATAACGCTTTGGGCTGCCGATCTATGCATTGATACTAAAACATGCACTGATGGAGGGATCTGTGCTGATGGAGTGTGTCAATGCCCTCTTGAATACGTTTTCAATGGAACTGTGTGTTCTTTAAAGGAAACGAGGCAGCATTGTGTGTTTTCCGTTTCTCATACCTATATGTAAGACATTGAAACCGCTTTATGCTTACATCTGCTCCACTTTTGCAATGTACTAACACTGAATTTTGCCGATGGTAACAACTGCGATGTGTTTGGTGTGTATTTTTGTACGGCACAGCACGCATTATTCCGAGGAGCATGTTAAAAGATCAAGGAGCAGCGTGTGTATCACGAACACGTTTTTAGCAATGTTCAAGGGTTGATATCTAAGAGAGTTGAAATTCAGCGAGCCAAATTCGACCCATAGAGTTGTTACCGACGGCATCAACAAGGCAGCCAAGAGGGCGTTATCAGAATGTGAAGACTACTTTTTCAACACCATTGGCTGTTGTTTCCACTACCACAACGTTCACAGAAATGCGACCGCTGACGCAGTCTCTGAGAAATTCCACGACTGCTATTCCCTTCTCAATGATAATCTCTACAACTCGACCGGAGAGTGCTTATCAAATCTCGGTGGCAACCGCTCCTACAGTGCTTCCATGGTTTAAACGTGAGTCCCTCTGATTCCTATATTGCTTTTTGTTGACGTCCATAGTTCACACCTGTAATTTTTTTGCAATTTTTTCATAAATTCTTACCCTTTCCCACTATATTTTGCCGTTTAACATATTGTTATAAGGGTAGATGATAAAAGTCATTCTAACTTCATCAGCGGTTTGCAAGTGTGATTTAGGTTTTTACCATTTTTTTACGCAAATCCTTTCTGGTAGAAACTGCGTTTTGCCCATCAGTGTAGAATTATATTACAACAACCTTGTCGACCGTTTTGAATTAAAAAAATGAGCTCTCCGATAGCGAGTAACTATCAAGTCGATGATGAGATGAGCTACAAAGACAGACAAATGCTGTTGCATCTCTCAACTTTGGCGTGTTTCGAAGATATTGTGCTTTATGTCACCCACGGTCAAAACAACCACTGGTTCGTCATTACGGCTATTCAGATTACCATTTTCAATATAAATTTTTTAGGTTTGTGTAAAAATAGTTTCCATGTTTTGTCTTCTGTTTAGTAACGTGGTCTGTTTTGTCACATGTTCAGTTGTTAAACCTGGTCACGCTTGTGATTCAAAATCATATTGCACGAATTGCTCGATTTGCGTTGCCGGATACTGCGTTTGTCCTGAAGGACTTCATCCAGTCGATGGGAGATGTACAAGTCCAGTAGATGCTCGTCGTTGTCTAGCCTCAAATCAGTGCCCATCCGGAGCTAAATGCATAGACGGGGAATGCCAGTGTTCGCAAGGCCTTGCACTAAGTCGTTTCGGATTTTGCATCCCTGTAACGTACGTTGACCCCGGAATGCCTTGTTCTAGTGGGGAAACGTGTCGTGGAGGATCTGAATGCCGTTCTGGAATGTGCGTTTGTCCTCCTGGCTTGCATATCAGGACCAACCAGTGCGTAGCACCAGTCAGAGAGAAGAGAAAAATTTCTCACATTCCTCTTGGTTCAAAGGATGAAGAATTTCTGACTAGTATGAAAACGATTGAGGATAGGTTGTCCAATACTCTAACCGTTCCAACTGCGATAAGTGGACAGTCAGCTTCTCTTGGAGAGCAGTGCTCACCAGAAATACGATGTGTTATCATCGAAAGCCACTGTTTCAAAGGAAGATGTCGATGTAATTCGGAGTACGTACAAGCTGGTAACTCCTGCATCCACCGTGGAAAGAGTAGGTTTTCAAATTCTTATTTGCGGTTTCCAACTAGGCGAAAGATTTGACTTATTTTAAGTAGACGGTGAATTTGTACAGCCTGAAGGCGATTGCCGAGTAGGATCGTTTTGTGAAGGTGGTGCATCATGTATGAACGGTGTCTGCCGTTGTTCCTCTGGATTTTTTCGCGAAGGAAACGTCTGCATACCCATAAGAGCGCGATCATTAGAGTCGTGCAGAAAAGGTGTACACTGCACGGAGGGTTCACTGTGCACTGATGGAGAGTGCCTTTTCTCAACTAATGTTGCAGATGATATCAGCGCTTCCCAAACGGCTGACGTCGTTGCAAAGTCTCCAGGATTAAGTTGTGCTACTAATCCTTCGATTTGCACTGGTGGATCGTATTGCATTCGAGGTATTTGTACATGTCCAGTTGGAACAAGAATCATCGATGGCTTTTGTGTGCCGTCAACACAAAACCAGTTCACTTATGGTTAGCTCATATTTAGTCCCATACAAAAAAATCGTTGTTTTTTTCGTTTGATATCTAAAGTAGTGCACATTTTTAGCACCACCAGGTGCAATCTGTGTCGAAGGAGAAGTGTTATGCACAGGAAACTCGATTTGCGCCAATGGATACTGTGTTTGCCCCGGTGGAGAACGCGTTCAGTATGCCTATATTTTATTTTTTCTTATCTTCTTTACTGGTAGCAATACAAAGTTGGTTAAGCAACACATCAAAACACATTAAAGTAGTTAAAATAATTAAAAATAGAGGGTTTAACCTAGTCAATATCTCTATGCATGGACCGCATAGGTTTCGATAGAATTCTGTGTTAAGAACAATTGGTTTGTTGATTGTTGTTGAATTGAAATGTCAACTTAAAAGTACAAAAATCTGCTTAAGGAGGACAGTAGTAAGTCATTCGAAATGATACGCTGGGAAAAAGAAGAGCAAATGAGATTTGAGAAGTACATTTGGGGGAATGCATGATTACATCATGATTACGTTGCTAATCCACCGTCTTCATTATACATCATAACAGAAATGGCAGAAAATTTTCCTTTGGGACAATCTCGAATGTCACTTGTAGGAACGAAATGTGTATTCCGGTTGACTCACAAGCAGACCCTGGTCAAATGTGCGAACCTGGTGTCACTGTCTGTACAGGAAATTCCCAATGCGACAGAGGCGTTTGCCGCTGTCCCGTAGGACACGTACGTTTCTACAAGTCACTATCAAATACCGGTGATTAGACAATAGTTTTGAAAAAAAGTGCGAACAATCGACATACTTTTTTTATTAGCTCTTCCTAAATCGCTTGAAGATTCTAATTTCAATGCTTGGTTGAACATATCATACAAAACATTTTCCTCAAACATTTAAAGGTTTTAGTAACAGCAATTTCAAAAGGGAACAAAGAATGTACAGCACCATAGGGCCTACTTGACTGGAAGAGTTAATACTAAGCAGGCAATATAAAAAAACACGAGCAGAAGAATTTTTACATTATTTAATATGCCTCAAGAGGTGAGCGTTAACAGCAGTTATGGGAATTCTTATCTTTGAGGATTATCTAATGGTGTCAAATTTACCCAGATTTCAACGAGAAAAGAAAACTCTGCCTATGAGATTTTTTATTCTTGAGGGCATGCTAGCATTTCATTGCCAGTAATCTTAAGACCCACCATTAATTTTCGCAATTTTGACGGTTTCGTGATAGTTGCTTCCAGACTTCACTTAATGGTCAATGTGCACGCATCGTGAAGCAGCTTTCTGTACATGTTTCTAAACAGTGCATTCCTCCATGCGGTGTCAACTCAGTGTGTATAGTTGGCAAATGCCAATGTATTAAGGCAAGTTGTAACGTTTATCACTTCTCATTTGATCGTTCATCTGTAACAATTAGGACAAGTAAGGGCCTTAACATATGTGCTTACTTCTCCACCGATTTCTTGCAAGTCCACGCTACCTTCACCATTCTACGCTCGATGTTGCTCTTTTATTATTTTTATCTACTTGAATGCGCGTTCTTACACTTCCAAAAATCCTAAACTGCGTCAAGTGAGCTTCAGAAAGCACTTTCGATCTATCTGCGACTTCTCGACTGTATCCCTCATATTGAGTACCAAATGACTGTATTTTAACCACTGTACGACCGAATGGATTTCTGTTAAAGCAGCGTTGAAAAATGTGAGTACAAAGCCGTTGCTGATTCTGCAGCACAACAGGTTGGCACAGTCAAAGTGTTTGTGTGGGTAGGTCCACCTCCGTAAAGAGCGGTACCACTACTGCTATTCCAATCCCATGAATAAGAACCTCAAGCCTTTACACTGTTGCAAACGATTTGTTAACACAAGGAGGGAAAAATGCGTTTATTACCATTAGTTTTAGTTTTTTCTGCCTACGATTTTAACAGTAGTTAATGAAAAATCCATAGAGGCTAAACTAGGAACAGGCAAACATGGAACCCTCATATTCACCATTTTAACAGATACCTCTTCAAATTCTCACGGTAGCCTCAGTATAAAATCGTAAAACAAATTCTTCTGTGAAAACTTCGAAAATTCAAATGTAGATATACAGACAGACTGGTGAATACTTTAGGGATTCGCATTAAATGAAGGCATATGTATTCCACAAAGTCAGAATTCTTATCCTCCCAACGCGTGTATCTCTGAAAAATGTTTGTACACTTACAATCCTTCTTCAAGTGGAGCATTATATTTTCCACCACTTCTGCATAGTCCTTTTTTCGGAGCTCCTGGCCAGCAGTGTGATCTTCGACGAGGTGCACTGCTTTGTCGTGGTAAAGCGCTGTGCATAAAAAACCAGTGCATATGCCCGATGAACCTGGTTTTGAGCAGGAACGAATGCGTTGATTTTGTCGGAGACTCTTATCCTGGCCAAAGCTGCTCAACACCAGGAACGATCTGTAGAGGTGTGCACATATCGTTATAATTTATACGTTATTGTAAACAAATTGTTTTTTGATGAAAATTTTGAAGGCGGATCATCATGCTCTGGGGGGATTTGCATTTGTGGATTTGGCTTAACAATAAATAACCTTCAATGTGTCCCTCCCGTTGGAAATATAAATCCACGACCTGTCATATTCACATTCGCACCTGGACCATTCCGCCCTTTCACCACTCTACCTCCACTTATTCTGCTTCGCCCTGGCGCTGCATGCGACCCAACTTGTGAACTACGACAATGTAATCAACGATGTGGTGGTGGTTCCGTTTGTGTAGGCGGCGTGTGCATATGTCCAGCTGGGATGTACGACTATTTAGGAGTATGCACACCATTAAGTGCAGAAGCAGTAACAGTGAGTTTTTGCTCAGCAAAAAAAACTTATGAAATAAATGAACTTTTGTCCTACGGCTTTCTCAGATTTCACACCCTTTCAATGCTCGGGCTTCAGTTCCCAGATTGAGAAGCCTTTTATGTGCTGTTCGCAAGCGATTTCTAGGGAACAATAACAACAACACCTTTGCGCTTTGCCCGTCCAGGTGATCCATGTGACGTTAACATTCGTTGTACGGGCGGATCTGCTTGCATCATTGGCACGTGCACATGTAATCCCGGCTATGTACCAAGCCTCGATCGTTCGTCATGCGTACTAGTGCCGTCAGCGATGTCGTCTCGTCGTTCATTTGCAGACAGAATTTGTACACACGATGAAGAATGTGTGCCTCCATCGAAATGTTTCCACGAAAAATGTATCTGCCCAGACAGCCATATGCCAATCGAAGGGCACTGTCACGACAACGCCGCTCTTGTGAGTAACTTTGCGTAATATTTCGAGCTCATAATATAACAACTTCAGTGATCCCAATGTTTCTCTGTATATTTTCGTTACTCAGCTTTCAGAGGTGAATAAATAATATTTGGTGCAATTTGGAAGGCAGTCAACATCACAAAAATGCGCCACTAGGTTACTGTTTTTTTTCCCAGTGTCACTAGGAAGTGATTTCTTAAACTGGAGAAGTGTCTTTCTATAGGTCAGTGAGCCGAAAAAGTTAGTGATTTATGCATCAGCGACGAATACGCCAAAAATTCAATGAACTTCACTTGCTATGAGAGTAGAACTGATTACTGTAATCGTGCAACTGATTCTTCATTACTTTGCATCATGCGTGGACTGTGGAAGGCCGAAAACTGTACATTTTATAAGGCACTGTTCTTTCTGTTTTAAGCAGAAATTTTGCCAAGTTTACCCTATTATTTACTTGTTCGCTTTCTTTTTTATTTTCTGCAACTAAAGAACGGCACAAGCAAGATTTTCATTGAATTGGTTGAGGTGGACAACATTGGCTTTAACAAGTTTTGCATTCCCGGCTTTATGGTGTTCCACAGTGCGAAACAGGTAGCATTTTCCGACTATATTTGGGTGGGTGCTTTGCTTAGGTGGTCTCAGTAGTTGATGCTGTCGTTTCTCATTCAGTGGTCCAGCAATCCCGAAATGTAAAGATCCGGTGAACTTAATTTCAGGGACTTATAATGCCATTGATTCTCGATAGAGTATTCTGCGAATTTCGACACCAGATACGCAGTTGTCGTTCCACTCATTGGACAGGCTTCCACTTTTTTTTTTTTCAAAACGAATGTACTTGTCTTCTGAAGGGATTTTCTAAACAATCTCATCCTGGCAAAATTCTAGTTTATTTTGACATTTTTGTTGCTTCTACTGACGGAAACCCTTGTGTTATCCTGATTTGCAGCTACTACTTCTGCAGGCAATGCACCTTTGGGAAAAAAGTGGCAACTCCTCTCCTTTGGGTTGTTTCAACACAGTATCCACCAACTGACGGTGTTTTAAAAACGGTGTTAACATTTCAGCATTAAAATCTGATCTAGTTGCAGAACATCCTCTACGCGGATCTCCTTGTTATTTCTCAGGACATCGCAGAGACCCTTGTTGTTTTCCTGCAACATTTTTCACTTCTTCTTTCTGCTTTCGTTATTTAAATTTTGAAGTGTAGTCCATTTAATGAGTCCAAGCTTGTTTTCGACGATTTATTGGAAAGAGATTTGAGCTATTGCAAGACTTTTAAGAATAGTTTTAAGTGCTGCTGCCTTATTTATGCTTATCCTTTCTAATAATTTTGCGTGTTCATCTAACATTTACCGTAGGATAATGACCCAGTTTCTTTCTGAACAAAATTCTGAACGAGTTTCGTTTTCCGCAAGGCGTGCTTTCGCTTCACGACGGCGCATGTTTTCATAGTTCCTTAAAAAGGAACTGATTAGATGATACAAAGAGAAGCGTGGAAAGTTCGAATGAAGTGGGACGATTTACAGTCCACAGAAGGAGGTTTGATCTTGGTTGAATAAGAATTCCGCACTTTCAGTACTCCTTACACGTTAGTTCCAGGAGCTCATAACTTGAAATTCCGATCAGAGGAAACAATAACGGCTGGATCTTATTGCTGTTCAGAACTCTGTAATTTTTCGTTTAAGCCGTATCCTGGGTCACAGTGCGTGGATAAGTGCGCCCATGGTGCCACTTGTATTTCCGGTTACTGCATCTGTTCCCATGACCTTACCACCAACGCTTCAGGCTATTGTGTTCCTCAGTCTTCTTCAAAGGCGATATTTACGTTACCCGGTGCTCCATGTGTTAGCAAAGTCACTGCATGTCATGGGAATTCTGAATGTGTGCATGGTTTCTGTCTGTGCCCGAACGCTTTTATCAATAATGGCGCGGGAGTTTGCGAACATCAATCCAGTAGTATGCTTCTTAGTGATCCTAAGAGCGCAAACCGTATGCACTTTGAACCTTTATCATCTTGCAGCATTGCTTAACCTTTTTAAAACTCATATTTATCTACAGTAACAGTTTAAGGTATTGGTGATTTGTGCCTGTTTCACGGTGACTGCACGTCAATTCCGATGTCTGCTTGCATAAACCATCATTGCAACTGCATTAAAGGCTACCGTAATATTTCTGGATTTTGCGAGCTGGATAAGAAAGGTTTGATTAAGCTAGATTCACATTTTTCCCATTCACTTCAAAAATCATATCTATTAAGTTACACAGGGGAAACATCTGATTTTTTCTCTGTTGTACGTATGCAAGTTCAAAACTGCTGCTAGGAATTTGCTAGTGGGCTTATTCAAACCAGTGACCGCATATTTTTGCTCCTATTTTTGCTGAAAGCTCAAAGAACTAGCATAAACATGAGTTTAGACGAGTGTCTAGTGCATTTCAAACGTAGAGTAATATTCTGCCAATAAATCGACATAAGAAAGACAAGCATAGCTGGACAGAGTGGAGGTGTTTGCACCCTCAGTTAACCACATCCCAGAAGGTGATGATCAACAGCCAGAGAATCGGAGACCTTATGTTGTTTATTATAAGAAACTACCAAGTGTTGTGTCTCCACATCTACTACAGGGCATGCCAAGCATATCCTCTGCAACAAATTCTTTTATTTAAGTTGTTTTGACAATTAGTAAGAGAAATCAACCACAACGATGCTGAGATATTTACAAAAACTGGGCTTCGGGTCAGATCGAACCACGACTTCCCTTTCCGGGGCTCGCGCATTACACACTGCGCCAGGGGAGGCCTTGCTATGAGTTTCTCTCAGCTAACATCTTTGTGGTTGATTTCGAATAATACCCTGCCATGAAAATCGTAGTAGGCAGTAAATAAAAAAGGGAAAACACACTAAAGAGAAAGTTAATTGTAGACGTTATATATTGCGAAACTATGTGCAGATTGTGAACTCTCAAGGTTGAAGAATTTCAAAGGTTATAATTCTAAGTAAATCCAGCTTAAAAAGAAAATATGGTGAATGCTGAGGGTTGCGATGATTGCTGAGTTTATAAAGCTGTCAACTTCGACAATTTTGAATTTCAGTGTAAATGTTTTTGATACATTTGTAACACCAATGAAAGTTTATGCAAATAGAAGTTAGGACTACGTTATCCTGCCGAGTTTCCAAGGAAGCGCTCTATATCTTTTTATTGCAGTCCTAGTCTTTCTACATTTTGCAAACATCTTTTTACGTCTCTTCAACGGCTTACTATGTTGGTAGTAGGAAAAAAGTGTTTGTAAGTTCCGAACTTCACACTTAAAGTTCGACAGATGTGAATACCCACCGTAGAGTTCAAATCAGACGAACAAACTTGTCCGAAAAGGTTCCATTCTGCAAATTATTTAGTGTGAAATAGAATCTTTCTTCTCAATGCTTTTCACAGAAACGAAAAATTAAACCAAATAAAATTATTCTTTTGTAGATGCAGCAACTTCCTGCAAATCGTACAGCGAATGCGATCCTCCGCGAATATGCGGTCTCAATCATACATGTGAATGTCCATTCACTATGTTAGAAGATTCAAATGGTGTTTGCCGGTATCGCACCGTTGATGGTATGAAGATTCCTCCGCTAGCTGATGACTTTTCTTTGGCAGGCTATGTAAATGCTTGACTTTCTGAGCGACCGTTTTTATGAATAGTGTCGGCTTAAGCGCTAATTTATTCTAGCTAGTATTTCGCCGTTTGGAAGTTTTTTCTTCTATGGAATCTCAGAGTAAGCGTATAGGATATTCTCGTAATTTGTAGGTAATCAGAGACTTCGTGGATAGACACGTGATTGCATGATTGATTAAGTTTGTTTTATTACGTTTGCGACAATTCATCTAGATCCATGCAGTTCAATCTGGGCGTTCAGATGGGTTAGTTATGTGTTCAATTTGGAAAGCCTCGCAGCATGGTGAACCCGTGTCACATGTAACACCTTAGCCCTTACAGTCATCCATTCGTTATCATGAGGTGGCAAACCATCTAGAGAGGGCTACCCATATGCTGTTAAAATTAGCTGAAAATTTATGATTCGTGCTGAAATTGTCTGCCCTCTACCATTCCTCCGTCATATTTTCGTCAACCACGCAATGTCTTGTTAAAATTTGAAGGTGATCGGTCTGGGGGCTTGATCTGAACTATGCGCTTTTTCTTATTTTTGTGACTTTTGAAAGTTGCCAAACAAATAAGATTTTCTCAACCATCCATCGCCTTCAACATTAAGTAGGGAGAGAAAAAAAGTGCATACGTTATGATGCAGCAGCGAGATGTCACGTCATCTGTCAATTTATTTCTCTTTGTTTTTCTTTTATGATGTTTCCATTTCATTCTATTTAAAAGGCTTTTTGTGTATTGCGTTAAATTTAAGCTTGGTAAATTAATTATAATCAAGCAAGCACAAATATTTCAGCTCCGATCGGCTCATACTGTAACGAGACAACTACGTGTAGAAGCCCATCCACGTGCGCTTCCCATATTTGCACTTGCCCAGCAGGATTCATCACGAAAAATTCAGCATGTGTTCCTGAACTAACTATTACCGACTAACCCACCGTAACATTTGACTCGATACACCTAAAAATTCTACGTGACGTGTTGATTCACTTGCTGTTTGCATGTTAATAAATATGTGCCGAAATCCAATCCTACACGAACCGACGTGAATGCGTAGAGATTAAATTGGCTTAGGAAAGTCGTGTAGAACAGGTGCATGTGCTTGAAGGCATGACATAACAGAATTCAGCGAGCCATGCACTACCATTTCCAAGTAGACTACTAATGGTTTATGGTAGTCTGCCCTTTGTCATAATTAGTATTGTTTGGATTTTGAAATGAAAATTGTACTAAATGCGCTTCATTGTTTCTCTTTGGAAGCAGAATTCAAAAAGTATCTCAACTCGACACTGCTTCTTCCGTGCCCTGAAGATGGTTCCTGTAAATTGCCGCAATGCTTCTGTTCTTTGTGAGTACTCCAGTGACAAACTACTTTGTTTAGCTGGAAAATTGAATGACTTTCACTTTCAGCAATATTTCCTTAACACTTTCATACAGCTTTTTCTTAACTGATTTGCTGTAGTGCTGGCAACGAACTGCCAGGAAGTCTTAATGCTGCGAATATACCTCAAATGGTGATACTCTCGTTTGACGATGCCATTACGGATCGAACAATTAATGTTTACAAGTCGCTGTTTAATGGAAGGGTATTAAATTTGCAGAGTAACGTTCTTATTGCAAGCTGTACAACTGCTACAGCTCCTTTTTGTAGCATCGTAACCCAAATGGATGTGCTATTAAAGGAACGTTCTTCATTTCACATCAGTGGAATAACTATGATCAAACGCAATGGCTATATGGCCAGGGTCACGAAATCGCTCTGAACTCAATAACGTCAGTTTTAGACTTGTTTTTCTCTGACAGCGTGAGCCCTTAATATTGCTTTCTGTGTTAAAATTTAGACATGAAACCCTAGCCAATAAATCCAAGGAGCGATGGAGGCACGAAATGATTGGACTGAAAGAATCACTTGAGGCTTTCAGCTACGTCGAAAAAGAGTCGATCAAAGGGGTTCGGGCCCCTCAGCTTCTGATTGGAGGTGACGCACAATTCGAAATGATGGAAGAGGAGAAACTTTGGTATGATAACTCTATGCCTGTCAACGACGGACCGTTGTGGCCTCAAACATTGGGTAAATTCTTTGTTATTCGCTGACTTCCTGGAAAGTGACGTTCATTGCTTATAGACCATAGTTTGCCTTGGGACTGCTCTGGACAGAACTGTCCACGACGGCCTCACAAAGGTATTTGGATGATTCCTCTCCAACTTTTGCAAGCAAATAATGGAATTTGGTATAACACCGCGAAAGCAGCTTTAAAAAGTAGGCCCTTATTTTACAATCATGAAAATATCTACTGTGTTTTTTTAAGTGAAACGTTTCTAACAAGAAGATTTTTTATTTGCCTAAAAAAATTGGACTCCTTTTGAACGTCTTCTCCATAATATGTCAAAACCTGAATTTTTTCGAAAAATGGTCGAGTACTTTCTTAGCTGCTTCTTGCGCTATCTAAGTGAAATCGTTTCAGCCAACGGATTCCCGTTCGAGCGTGATGCAGTTCCTTCGGAACAATTTTTACAGGAACTACAACACAAATCGTGCCCCTTTTATTCTTACTGCCGATACAGACTTTTTAACTTACTTGCCAGATAATGGAGTAGTATTAGCCATCAACGACTGGCTTACTGAGGTTAGGGGAGCAACAGCTGAACGAAGTTTTTCGGGAAGTTCAATGATCATTTGTTCAGATTTTGGGCAGGAAGGACGTTTATGTGGTTACCGCAAAGCAGGTGATTAGTTGGATGCAAACTCCCGTGGCCCTCAGTGGGGCTTTGAAATTCAAGCCTTGGCAATGTGAGCGTCGTCTTAAGGATCACATGCAGCCATGCGAGGTGATATCTGCTAAGCTTCCACAAAACATCCAAGGATCTCTTCCTGTTTTCCAGTAACTACCGATAATTTTTCGATAATCAAAACATTGCTTGAGAACACAGGAAGCTTACAGAACACGTGACCTTCCGGAAAGGGTAATCGCGGTTCGATCTGGCCTTGGGTCCAAGCTTTGCAAATATCTCAGTATCACAGTGGTTGTATTTCACATCATATGTTAACGTGAATGGGTGCGTGTGGGGCAGTGGTTGGAGGCGCCACTGTAACAAACACGTGGAATCGATTCCCGCGCCCATGGCCCATCAAGCCTTCCATCCCTGCGGGGTCGGTAAATTGGTACCAAGACTTGTTTTGGAGGATAGCAGCACTGGCTCGATACGTCGGTAGGCCACCGGGAGTCATTGTAAAGGCCAGATATGCATTCAATCACCTCCAACGATACTTAATAAAGTCGAATGCATGGCGCATCCTACAAGGATTGATCAATGCCGAGAGCTTTATTCTTTATCCTTATCCTACCGTGAAAAATAATAGTAGGCAGCAAAGAAAAAAGTCACCATTACACAGCAGAATTTTTCTTCCATGATCGTAAACGATATTTTAGACTCCGTCGATTTGCACGTACCCTTCATCGAAGAGCATTCGTGCGCACTCTTTCCGTGTATGTGGAAGCTGTCCAAGGTCCTATCCATGGCTTGAGGATCCACTTGGAAAGAGGCCATAGGAAGTCATCTGTCTTTTATGGTTCTTCGTGATTTTTCTATTGGCACAAAATTTCTGAGTTGTTACCATTCATCCTTTCATATTTTTGCAAACCAAATGAACGGCATTAAGAAAAAAATAACTTCTTGAATGTTGAGAGTCACCTTTAGCAAGTGCAGTATTTCCAAATAAAATTCCCAAATGAAAATGTCACTCAAATTTGCCTACATTAACATAGTCTTACCCCCCCCCATTCTTAGGATTCCCATGCAAAAACTTCTTTAGAATCTTTCTGCTTCTTGTATTAATCCATGTTGTTCTTGTTCATGAAATTTGCACGAACAACTCTTCAATTTAAATGAGATTGACTGCTGTAATATATATATATATATATATATATATGTATATATATATATATATATATATGTATATATATATATATATATACATGGAGGTTGGTTAGGGTACTTTTTTAACCTAAATTTGGAAGGTGGCTATCCTCTCTTTACGTTCACTTAAATTAACTGCACAAAAATTTTAACCACTCTCTGCGTTTCATATGCGATGTTGGAGAAGAGTGCACTAACTGCCATGACATACTGTCTTGACATTTGTTCATATTATGGTGCTAGAAAACGCTTTTTTTTTATCGCAAAAGCAGAAAGCAATGGGATGGTTCTATGTAATGATTTTGGGATGTGCGGGATATTCTTTAAAATTCGTCACTTATCCTTTTTGTTAGACTTTACATATTCAGCAACCATCTGCCTTTATCTGTTCTTCACGCCCTTTCATGATGTTTGCCTTTTGTGTTATACTGTGCTTTACACTGTATTTTTTTCAAATTTGGTGAATCGTTGTTATTTTTCACTCCTCTGTGGGAAGATTTAGAGCTGCTTCAGTTACATCCTAAATAATTAACAAGCATTTTTATTCTTTTACTCTTAACTCTAAATAAAATAACACTATTTATTCCTTCTAATATTTGAATTGCTCCTTTACTCATTCGACTTGTGCTCAGAATATTCACATATTAACTTTACACTAAGGGATTCAGTCGGACTATTTTAAGTTAGTTATAACAGCATTTTTTAACACATGGAAATGTTCTCAAGTGGATTCCCAGTTATAAGTGGTCGGATTCGAGTGGTATGAGTTGATATCCAGTAATTCTCTTTGCCGGCGTTTATTTTGCCATATAAAGGTTTTTGTTGTAGACTTTGCAACTAAAGAGTAACTCTATCTATCTATTTAAACAACGACTTATCTACGGGTTTACCGCTCCATCGTGGCTGGCAGGTGTTCCTGGATGTCGGGCTGCGATGTACAGCAAGGGGGCTCATCCCAATGGCAAGGTCTCCCAAGCTGAGAAGGAGTCCGGCGTTTCCACCAGGAAGCCTAGATAAGAATAAACCAGTACCACAACGTGTCACCGTCCTGGTACCAAACTTTTTCGCATGGTGGCAAATTTGCATCTGACCCACAATTACGGCGGCTGCCTGTAGTGGTGGCGAGCTGGAGCAGAAATTGGCCTAGCTTAGGGCTAAATCAGGAATAGTCCGAAAATGGGAATTATGCTGAGGCCTGTACATCCATTGAAGATCGGCCGTCCTTGTATCCAAGTAAGTAAGTAAATTATCTACTCTGTAATTTGAGCGAAACCTGGAAACCAATTCCGTGTACTTGGTAATTTATAAAAAACTGATTTTCGGAAGAGTTCATTTTGTGGGCAAAAAACTGCTAGTGAACAAGAGAGAGAAACAGACTGTTTGGCAAGGAAGAGGAACGTCTCTACAGTGCTTGAACGCTTGACTCGGAAGTTTAGCCACATCCTTTTTGCTGCTATAAGGTGGTAATTCATCAGTAATAGTTTGACGGGCACAATTTTATTATAGTTGTATATCCAAGGACCTCCCTAATAAAAGAATCTTATGCCGCTTAGTCACAAGGAAGCTGGATGCTTCCCCAGGTGACAGATTAATGGCTGAGCAAAAGCGACCTCATGCCTACCTTGGACGAAGGTGGATCTAGTATACCAACTTCCTCTTTTGCGGTGCGACTTTGACAAATGCCTTCTGCGCTTGCGAAGAAATATTCATGCATGCAAGCGTGGGCGTGTTCTCATTTATGCGATTTGTATTCTACGAATCAATCCTGCCAAAAGCCTGAAAATCAAGTGAGAGGGAAGTATATCTAATGCGGTTAGGAGTCGCCTCCAACAATTGTGCTCCCCACCTGCCCTTGGAGAGACTGGCAAGCAATACGACAGCATATTCAGCTCTCAAATTAAGAGCTCAGCAAGCTATTCGTTGGTATAAAACGCCAAACTCAATGAAATAAGTGCTCTCATTCCCTAACCCCGAAAGAGCCCCTAATGCTACAGCGTTAGATAGAGACGAGGCAGAAAGGCTGCTAAAATCTCAGGCTCGTCGTAGGCTGCCTAAATGTCGAAGAACTAAGGTAACGATTCATAGCTACAATGAACGGTCATTTACATCTAAGTCCTCGATGGAAGATTTGATCATGCAGGCAAGAATTATAGGGTTTGACGTCATCGGACTAGCTGAGACGATGAAGCGACTGCCGTTCAACGCCGTGTGTGGTACTGACGAAGAACTGTTCCTTAGAGTGAGCGGAGTCGGCACTCTCCTCAAAACGAGTTTGGCTATGACCACCGATCCATCCAAATAATTGACAGCCCCAATCGGACGTTTACGATTGAAAAGATGTGGATCAATACCGGGTTTGACAATCTTCGGCTTTTTCGCACTAACACGAAGCTATGACGAGTACGGAATCTAGACGTTCCATATGGACTTGAGGAAGTTCTGCAGAGAACACCGTCCATTTTAAGGTCATAGTTAGAGAGCTTTGACAGTCTTCGGCTTTTTCGCACTAACACGAAGCTATGACGAGTACGGAATCTAGACGTTCCATATGGACTTGAGGAAGTTCTGCAGAGAACACCGTCCATTTTAAGGACATAGTTAGAGACAAACTTCAGAAGACCGTCACATTGACGGATTAGAATGGGAGGAGCAGCGTGAGCGGATGCTTACCATGACGACCAATACCTTCCATGGCAACGCGGAATTCCATAAGGTCCACTCTCAACAGTGGACTTCGGAGTCTGCCAATGAGGTGTACCATAAGGAAATGCACTACATCACAGCTAATCGAATGTTTTGCCTAAGCGATGTCGCTGTTGTCATAAAATTCTAGACGGGATAAGATTATAATTTCTTCCGTGGAAGATTTTGTTTCTCGTGGAAAGAAAAAAATCCGTTAAAGTCAAAAAAAGTAGAGCCCCCAAAACCACAATAAACTGGGATTTCTTACGTTTCTTAGCAGGCGCCTGGTAAGATGCCGTTATAAGTAATATCATAGAGTAATAAAAAGGGTAAATGAAACAAGGAATACGATCAGCTAATTTAACACCTTCTCTATAACACAATGCACGCAGAGAGCTCGAAAGAGTCGTCTGTCTCCAGAAACGCCTGGATAGATATGCCAATGTGGAATCGCACGATCTTCTGGAGACCATCAATACACGTCCAGCTTGCAAAGAATGGAGACGATGGTTGCCATCGAAGCTGCAGAGGTTGTGAAAAGCGTTCGCAAAGTCTGCAGAAGGTTCGCAAATTCGCATAGCCACAGTGATTGTCCTCCCACCTTCAGACGGTACAGTTACAGCTTCCTGAAAAGACTGAAAACTATTTCTTCAATGAAAGACCGAAAAATCCCTGGCCCGGACAGGATAAGACCTGAACACCTGAACATCCTCCCGTTAGTCCTCAACAACACAGTGGCTCTACTTTTCACACAACACCTATGTAAATTCAAGTTTCCGATTCACTGGAGGACCAGCAAGACTGTATTGTAATTCAAGAAGGGTGACCTTTACGAAATGGCCAACTGTTGCCCAATCAGCTTACTGTTTTTCGTCTACAAACTTTTTTACGCGAACGACCCTAAGCATGACTGACTGAACCCTGGGCGAACAACAGCTGTGCGAACAGGCATGGTTTCCAAAAAGGCGTCAAGACCGCATCCATTCGATAAGAAGACAGTGAAATACCACAAGAGTACAAGAGACCACTCTCTCTCACTTTCATCGATTCAAAGAAAGCTTTTGACTATGCTGAAGAGGAAGCAGTCATGGAAGCTCTGAACATCCAAGGCTTCCCTACACAGTGTTCAAATACTCCTCGCGAGCTATATGAAAATATTGCAGTCAAAATGTCAACATTCTATAACGAAATAACATCGCCTTCAAAAAAGAGGAGTTAGGCAAGGCGATGCCATCTCACCAAAACTATTTACCGCCTCCCTCGAGAACGTCACGCGAACACAGGAATGAGGGAATGAGACAACGTGGAAGTGAAAATGGATGGTCGGCAGTTAAACCATCTTCTTTTTGCTGATAACATCGTTCTTGTGATAGCAAACATTAGTCAAGCGAAAATAATGCTTTCCGAGTTTGGTTAAACCTGTGGAAACATTGGTCTTCGTCCAAATCTCACAAAAAACGATGTTCACGAGGATTGCATTGGTTATGTGTGACCCATTCACGCTTAACGGAACGAATATCTCCGAATGCTTCAGCTCCGCCTATCTAGGTCGGGAAATCAACGTGATGAACGACTGAGCTCCAGCGTTGAGCAAACTGAAAGGAGTGCCTTGGGGAGCTTTCAAGATCATCGAGGATGTTGCGAAGAAAACAAAGAATACCCGACTCCGTACCCACCTTTTCGACTCAACGTTGCTTCCTGCCCTAACGTATGCGTCAGAAACCTGGCCGCTGCGTAAGCAGGATGAAAGATAACTCAGCGTTATTGAGTGCGCAGTCGAAAGGACAATGCTAGGAGTATCGCGTTTAACACAATTAAAAGAAGCGATCCGAAGCTCCGACCTGCGTCAACGATCAAAAATCTAAGATGCCGTTTTGTACGCCAAACAGTCGAAGATACAGGGGCCGGACACGTAATGCGTATGAATGACAACCGATGGACAAGAGCCGTTAGTGACTGGATTCCTCCTTAGGTTAAGCGCACTGCAGAAAGTCCACCGACTCGATGGTCAGAGTTCTTCTCGAACAGCCTAGAAAAAAGACATGATGCTTGACGAGTGCCTAGAGCGAGCAGAACCCACTGGGCTACTCTTGCACGCGACAGGGAAAAAATGGAGGACTTACTGGCGCCCACTCGAATCACTTGACGATCAACAGGACTACAGGTGATACAGGTGACAGGTGATACATTTGTGCATATATATATATATATATATATATAATATACATGATAGTTTGGCGTAAAAAAAATAGATTAGTAACAATTTCGTAGACATAATGTTTCAACATTTAGGCATTTTTAATAACAATACTGCATATGTAATATTTTAATTAGTCACAACAACAAATTGTGCGCCACTTATAGTTTTTTTCGCTCTTTTTTTTCGGAATTTTTCATGTTTCACCAGTGTTGCATAAGCAGCATCAGTGTGAGTGCAGTCGATAAATCTTCGTCGGCTTTGTCGTCATTGCAATAGATGTGGGGGAATGGGAAGGCGGCGTGTAGAGCGTTGCCACTGATTTCAGCTCATTGGAACTATTTTCGTTGGGAAGTAGTTTGTGTTGTTCGTGTGTTGTTTAAACTCCGCCGAATTCCTTGCTAGTGGATCGGCACTACTTCTCTTTCCTTTTTTGACTCGTGAAGTGTTCTGTTCCACAGGGAAATAAAGTGTTCGAAAAAAGCAGAAAGATTTCAACTCTGCTCCATCGCCAACACTGCTTTAAACTAAAATCTTCAAATGATTTTAATTTCTTGCCGTTGGTTTGACGAAGCATCTGAGAGTCTTTGTCAATGGAGTGACATCAGAAACTGTTCCGTTAACGATTCTGTCATCCCAAATAACTGTTCGCACACTCCCAAACCTTTCCTACATATATATATATATATATATATATATATATATATATATATATATATATATGTGGAGCGATTTTGGCATTCTGAAAGCGCCAGCCTTCAAGTCGCATACCATCAAAAGTTATTAACCTAAAAAAGCTATGAAAGAAGCTCATACTGTCAGAATAGGCATCATCATGCGTTATTCGTTAGATATTTCGTTGTGATCGCGTTTATCCACCATCTGTGACCAAATATTTTGCAAAAGATCTGGAAAACCCGGTACTTAAAGTTTTATCATCAGTGGTGATGAAAATTTCGAAATCTTTCGATGAGAATCTGGAAGAGACAATAAATTTGACCAAAAATCACATTGAGAAGTTCAAAGATGTTGCAAACGATGGAAGCACGGCCATCGTATTACAAATTTTTCTCCCGAATTTGAAATATCACCTTAAGTTACCTGAATCCAGTAGCTTTGTTGTTCTTGCCGCAGAGTACGTGGTACGATTCCATAGCACATTCACGTCTTGGTTTCCAATAGAAGTCACTAAAGTAACAACTTTCAAACTAGAATGAGATTACGATGAAATAGTCCAGGGTATAAATATTGGCTTTTGTTTCTTATTGCAAAGATTTCAACCAAATAGTCGAACTGAGCTTTTTCATTGATGTGTTAACACAAGGCTGATAAAGTGAACTTTATTCTGCAACATTTTGAGGTTTTCGTCTCTCTCAGAAACGATGATCCGAGTCCATGCCCACAATCCTTGGTGCTCTTGATGTGATGTCCTCGTCATCGCATCGAATCGGATGTTCTCCATTGGAGCCCCGTTCGAATGAGGTAACCTCGTGCAAAAATGCCCTTTTATGCAGGACAACAGTTATTGATAATAGTGATTGTCTGGTGATAACGAATTGTTTTTTTTTCGAATAATCCTTTCAGAAGTCAATATTATTACCAGCTAGCACACACCATAGAAATATTTTAAAAACTGGCTTTTCTTCATCCTCTCTGTGATAAATCAACATCTGTTTAAATTGTTGAACTAACACGAGGTTGATACACAACTTGTATTCAGCGATCGTTTCCACTTCTTCCTCCTCCTTGAATCCGATGACTCGAGTCGATGGTGCACAGTCGTTCGTCTTCTCGATGTGGTGTCTTCATCGTCGTATCGAGTCCGGTCTTCTTCAATGGAACACCAGTCTAACGGCGCAAGCTCACCCAGTAGCGTACTTTTGTGTGTGCAGGACGATAGTACGAACTACTATGGACATAGACTCAGATTATCGGCTCTGAGGAAGACGAACCACGGATCTCCCTCATATGAGGGGTCGCTATAGCCGGTTAGCCGCGAGGTTCCTGGCGCATTCCCAGGTGGCGGATAGGGGTTAATCCGGACCAAAAAGCGACCTTTGCTTCCTTGAGACGCAGGTGGATCCAGGGGATGGACTTCTTGTTTCTGCTGCTCTCATTTGACATATACTTTCTGTATTTGCTAGGCGTATTCATGCATGCGTGTGTGTGCATTCTAGTTTATACGGATTGTATTCTACGAGTCAATTCGGCTAAAAGCCTGCAGTCAAGTGACAGGGAAGTACAGGGGAGACGGTTAGGAGTCACCTCCAACAAATAAGCTCCATGTCCACTCTGGGAGAGCCTGGCAAGCTACCCGTGAGTATACTGAGCCTCCATGTTCAGAGCCTAGCAAAGCTATACCTGGGTATGAAAAAAGCCAAAGACTGCAAAAGAAACGAGCCTCAATCTCTTGACCTCCAAAGAGCCTCCAATTCGGCAAAGTTGGGTAGGGACGAGTACGGAGAGGCTGCTAAAATCTCAGGGCCGATGGAATGTGCCTGGATTACAAAGAACACCGACTCCGTGCCCACCTTTTCGACTCAACGGTACTTCCTGCCCTAACGTATGCGTCAGAAACCTGGTCGCCGCGTATGCAACAAGAAAGGTCACTCGGCGTTATTGAACGCGCGCGAAAGGACGATGGTTATAGTATTCTGTGTCACGCAAGTAAGGGAAGTGATCAGAAGCTGTCGATGATCAGAAATTAAAGACGCCGTTGTCTATAGCAAATTTTCCGGAATAAGGTTTATCGACAGAAGTGAATAGTTCTTTTCACTGAGTTCGCTCTTCGAAGGTGCAAGAATGATGACTACTTTGCTGGTAGCCCCTTCAGTCGGTCGGTGATTAACGAAACTGCACGTGCACGTGCACGTGCACGTGATGCAGTAGTTGGAGGTACTACTAGTAATTGCCACTAACACCACATAACTAACTGCACTCCCTCAAGACATCATGGAGACTGTTTCCTTCTGTGCACCAATAACGGCAGAGCATTTTCGTTAGACGACGACCACGAAGTTTTTTGAAGCTGCTAATTTCATCAAATTCCATGTATTCGCCCACAAAAGACGAAAAGCAGGAAGACCGACTTAGGGCAAATGGACGATGGAACTCTTGTTATTTGTGAAGGGAAATTTCCGCTAATCTAGGAGACGTTGGCTTTGTCGTACCCCCATATATTTCCTAACTAGTCACCTCATACGAAATCTTAAAACCGCGCCTGGCCATTCTTCGTATGCAACTTCGAATTCGAAAGAAAGTTAGTACCATCAACTGGTGCTCATCAGCTTCGACAGTAACTTAAGATGAACTAGACCTATTCTAGAACCACTTACAGCAAGCAATCCACAACGAGAAGTCTCTATAAATTTGTTGTTAGAGACTTCAACGCCAGTTTAGGAACGGCGAACAAAAGCAAAATTGAATTGAAAATTGAATACTGTATAGGAAAACTTGAAATAGGGAAACTAGATGAGAATGGAATTCGTTTTGTACGCTTCGGTCCGTAGCAAGTTTTTTTCCCATGAGAAATCCTTTTATGAGAGAACAGAAAACCGTGAATGGACAAGGGAACCTTCTAAAATTACGACTCATAGGGAGAGTCATCATATTCTCACGAAAAAGAAAACGGTGCCTATTTGACACTTAATTTATACCTTGCTTTTATACTGGATCTGATCACCGCCCTCTTCATAGAAAGATTCTATTCAGCCCTGAGCTGGAAAAGAATTTCTGTCATTGTCCAGCAAAAGCAAAACGAGTCGTGTGCAACAACGATATTTTCAATAAAATCCTTTTTTTCAAATAAATAGCAGATAAATGAAGACTTGAGCGAGGAATACACGCGGTTTGGTGTCGTTATCCGACCACACATGTCACTGTCTCAAAGCAGATATGATATCTGTTCAGTGTACAACTACAATTTTTGAGAAGGGATGCAGCCTAGTTGCATGCGAATATGTGCAATTATAGGTCTGAAAATTAACAAAGAGGAAAAAAACTCAGATGTGGTGTCATTGTGTAGTAGGCATTTTCTGTCAAATGCAAAATGAGCGGATCAAAGTGGGGTTGTCCTGTCATGTTCTCCGCTATCCGCATTGTTCGACCATCAGAGACTCTACTGCTATTTGAAAGAACCTACTGAAAAAGAATTTCAGTAATTAATAAGATAAAAGATAAAGCTCTCGACGTTGATCAATCCCTGAATGATGCGCCATGCATTCGGCTTCCTTAAGTATCGCTGGAGGTGATTGAATGCATATCTGACTTTTACAATGACTCGCGGTGGCCTACCGATGTATCGAACCAGTGCTGCTATCCTCCCAGACAAGTCTGGTACCAATTTGCCGACCCCGGAAGCATGGAAGGCTTGGTGGGCCATGGGCACGGGAATCAATTCCACGTCTGTGTCGCAGTGCCGCCTCCAACCACTGCGCCACACGCGCCCCAATTAATAGGTGGGACAAAAAATAGAAACAATTTTTTCGGAAAACTATTTTTTGCGAAGTATTTTCGAGGATCGTGTGTTGACGCTAAGAGGTCGAGATAAAAGTGAGAACTGATATTGATCAGGAAATCCACAACATTTTCGAAACAATGTGCGTTGATCACAAAGCATTTTTATCTCGTTTCACCTTCTGCATAGCGTTTCATTTTTGCAATGCTCTCTCTCTCTAATCGATAGCTTCGAAAGTGCATATGTTTTGCCAAATCTAGTCCAAGGAATGCTATACTCCAGAGTAACAAGTTAAATTGCAAAAACTGTTTTTTTAACCAGAGAATATTGTTGGCGAGGATGATCAAGTGATTTCAACGCATAGAAGAATACCACAGATAAGAAGGCCACTAGGTTTTCTCTGTTGCAAAATACAAGCACATTAGTCTTACAACTACTAATCCTTAGCCTTTTCGCACTGACAGCGTAGCAGAGACACTGTTTCTGATGAAGAATGTAATTGTTATCCCTGTTTTGGAGGTCTAAGTAAATACCGTCATTTCAGGTTGCGTACCCTGCTGAAGACTAGACGTTGGACAGCATGCGGCAAAATATTTCGTGCGTCTTTAAACTCTCATGAAGTAAGAACACAAGCAGAAATCTACATTCCTGTAAAGCTTGCCTTTCTTTACATCTATTAATAATGTTAGGCGTTAAAGTAAAGCGTAATATTACTTGCCTCTGCTCGAGGCCACTGGGTTGGTCCACTAACGATGTCATATTTTGATCAAGGAAGAATTACGTCCATTTATAGTTAGTGAGTTAATAACATCTTTATTTGATATGCATTGCCTACTTAGATAGTCGTTTAGAACATCTCCACAGGACCTCATCATGGTTTGCATTTCTAAAGTTCCGTAACGATCGCTGTCCATACATGTGGCTCGTTTGCCAAATGAGTAGTAAATGCTCGCTAGTACAGCTGACCGACGTGAACACGAACACTGATTTGGTCCTCTTCTGGCTTTTGCTGTTGTCAAAGATCCACTTGACTCCATATTTCGCCTTCTATGTGTAACTGTTCTCAGAACTGGCCTATGCTATCATAAGACAACGTACAAACGAATAAGCATGGTATATGCTGTGCCGTTGCTGATTTTTGGAACCTACTGCGTCAGGGAGTCAGACAAGAAGAGCTCTAATACGCAGCGTGAACAAAAAACGTGGCGAAGAAGAGAGAGGCAGGATGAGAAGGGTCATGGGTGAATTGTTTCTAGGATAGGCAGTTGCAGCTATTGCTGTTGCACCACGTTGCTCACGACGATGGAAGCAGTGCTGTTTTTCGTCGTTGTGATGAGTTGGATGGCTAATCGGAAAAAGCAGTATGTTTTTCTCTAGATATCTAAGTTGCCATCTCGGTCTCATCAGAATGCTTTTTTGATTATCTCATAGAAAGCTGCCATCTTGTGTTTAATATTTCCTATATCGCTCTTTGAACAAGAGTGGCATACTGGGAGATGGCCAGCAATACACATGTGGTTGTTGGTTCTATCCCGCACACTGGCTCCACAAGCCTCCCATCCTAATGGAGCTAACAGTGGTACCAGACTTGTCTAGGAAGATAGGAGCATTGACTGACGAAACCGAATGTATGGAGCGTCAAATGCTAAATGATCTCCATAATCCAGACCATTTAACTGTTTGATCCAGTGTGCACTGATATTAAAAATCACAAAAATGACACGCGACAGTGCCTAATTTTCCATTACCAATCCTGTGCATTCGATCTATGCCAACTGTTCAGCTACTCACGAACAAGGTCAAGTAAGCGCATTTAGTCTGTTATGTCCCACATTAAAATGTATGAAGCTTACCTATCACCAAGCATCAGATATTACCTCTAATGAAGCTTGATGAAGCTGGATGTATGGAGCTTCAAGTGTTGAATGACTAGCGAAACACGGATTATTCATCTAAGTGTTTTTTAATCCAGAGGTCACCACACGATTTTTCCTAAGCCTCCCGCGAAAAGCGACAAGTACTGAGATATTTGCTACAGCGATCCGAACAGAAACGATTTTTTGGAGAGTAGAACTTCTCTCATTTGTTTCGTAGTCTTGAAACTACAAAAGTTGCAGAGTTGCCGTACGAGTTTGCTACTGAATACCTCGAGTGTTCCGTCCACATTAGCATACTGAAACCTTTGCTTGTCGTAAGTAATTTTCCTTTGAATCACGAGATAACACTACCGTAGTGTTTACAGATGATCTTTATAGATAGTAGATAGTCGTTGTGAGTCGGCTTCAATCTGAAAGCCTTCCGTCTATTTCTTAAAACAACACCGAAGCTAAACAATTTTCAAACCGACTGTCATTTAAGCGTGGTAGTAAACTAAGCCAACTACTGTGTAATAGCTATGTGCTACGTAACATAACACCGACTGCTGCAAGGTGGATTATCCGTTGGAAAATAAATTATCACCAACGGAGAGTCATATCAACAGAAGCCGCCCTGTTTAAAAGAGCAATACTTATTGAGTATCCCTCATTCGTGTGGTATTCCACTGAAGAAGATCCGTCTCGCTACGACCGCGAAGGCGTCACATCGAGAATACGAACGACTGTGGTCCACCGACCCGGATCACCGCCTCTGATCATCAGCTGCGATGAAGACGAAGACGTCGGAACGTTAGCCGAGATCATTCTCATTATCAACCTTGTGTAAGCATAAAAATTTAAAAACAATAACAAGGCTATTTATCCACGAAAAAATGAAATTCTGATCCATCACAGCACGCAGAGTCTAACTTTGATGTCGTTCTTCAGTTTTTTAAGGATTTGATTCATACAAGACTTGGGCAGAGAGCAACATTTTGTAAGAATTAGGCACACCACTGAATCAGTAGTACAGTCTTTTTCTATAGGTTTGTCACGTTTTCAACCTCAAGTACTTTGATTACCGCAGAAGTAACATTGTCCACTATATGTAAAGCACATCAGACGAATTTTCACCAGTAATTAACTCTTATTTTATGTTCAATTGAAAAAAATTCTGAAATCTAATTTATAGCTGTCGTGAAACACTACCAAATGCTGACAGCCACGCTGTTTTGTAGCGGACGAATTCTCCTTCGCCATTAATGCTTTGAATATTTCAAGAGTAAGAGAGAATACATGAAAGAAGTCATAGGATGTGTGGAAGACAAAGCCGCAGAAAGCATTAGAAAGCTATATGAAAAAATCGAATCTTGGAGAAAAAAAGTACTACAGAAGAGGCGAAGCTATTTGCTAGATGCCAGATAGTGTGGCATGTATTGGAAACCATTCACTGCGAGTGTACTGAGCAATAGACATCAAAGTATTATAGGCGCGTCATCAAGGTGAATACGGGCGTGGGACTTCAAATAATGAAGTTCATTGTTGCTAAAGGCTATAACGGTGGAATGGAAATTTATTCATCATCGCTCCATATCCACAAAAAAAAGGATAAAGCGCTCAGCGTCGATCAATCCTTGAGGGATGCGCCATGCATTTGACTTCATTAAGTATCGTTGGAGGTGACTGAATGCATATCTGACCTTTACAATGACTCGCGGTGGCCTACCGATGTATCAAGCCAGTGCTGCTATCCTCCCAGACATACCAATTTGCCGACCCCGGAGGGATGAAATGGTTGGTTGGGGAGCCATAGACGCGGGGATTAATTCCACGTGTGTGTCACAGTGGCGCCTCGAACCACTGCGCCACACACGCCCTTGCATAACCATAGTCATGGATTAATAAAGCAGCTTGATATCATAAAGGATTTAGAAGGTGTTATACAATGGGCGTTCCATCTTGCATTACTACGTTTTCGCACGCTACTTTAGCACTTGGAACAGCTTAAATAAAATTTTACTAAGCAGATTTTCATATAGCATATAAGTAGCTCTGCTATTGAGTTACACAGAAATTTATGGTTAGTTAGACCAAGTTACTTTTGAATGAGAATTTATGATATTTTATCAACGTGACACAATATAACGGCAGTGTTGGAGACCATGATCATCAGTAAGAGGTCGACAAAAGGATATATTTGTTGAATAGCAAATTTATCATGAAAGGATATCAGATAGGTAGTCCTCTATGAGCAATGATTAATGTGAACGTGTCTTTTGAACAACTTAGGCAAAACGAGTAGTAACCGGCCGAAAAACAAGACAAACACGACCTACTTTATAAAATCTGGATTGAAACGGTGTCTTGTGACACAAATCTATTCCAACACACAAAAATACGAGCATTGATGATTATTGATCATATTAAAATTACACTTAAGGCACCTATACATCAGTAGGCACTACCGACAATGGTCCGAAAAATCCAGGCGGTATTGAAGAGATGAAAGGTTTACTTGTGTGAATGACATCCTGCTTATCGTCTGCAGTCGATTCCGCAGTTTCCGGTGGAGGAGTTTGTGGGCAATGTTCAATGTCGGCAATGATACTCACCGATAGGATGAACTTTTTCCCTACAATATTCATTCTCGTGAAGGTGTTACAATCGATGAAATCTGTGAGTGGTGTTAATGATTCGCAAACAACAATTGCCTCTGTAATTTTCTATGTTTGATGCAAAGTCAACGGCAAGCAAATCTGCCAGTTAACCGCTGATAGTGGATGTTTGATAGAAAAATTGTAAGGAATACAGAAAAAGACATAAAGGCTAATGAAAATCAATGTTCCAGTCGTTTCTGGCTCTTTGAATTCATAACGCTTGCACCTTGATTTCCATGGAAACAATCGTTCCTCAATACTAAAATTAATGATTTTCTAAAACCTTGGATCGTAGCGACGACAAAGAGCAATGAGCGAAGGCTCCTTCTGCTCTCTAAGCAGGGCGACGATGGTGTAGTAGTGCAGAAGGTGATGTTCCGGAATCATTGACAGTGCATTCCATCCATGAGTCACATATGCCTAAAAACGCATTACAATGTTTAGAAGTGAGAGAAAACGCACGTGAACCAAACCAAATATGAATATTAGGACACATTTGGAACGAAGTTACGTTTTCTAAACCCAGTTCCATGCAAACGCTACTTTTCTGAAAATTTCAAAACATATTCAAAAAGTTGAATGCAGGACAAAAACCAGACCAACTATTGCTGTTTGAATAATGGAGTACCTAAGTGATCACACAAGAATTAAGATCTGAAAATGAGAAACTGTGAGAAGACTTAAATGTAAAACGTTCTTTAATCTTACGGCTATCGAAAGCAGCTTTACAGACGGACAAGAAATAAGAATGTGACAATTATCCAAATGAATTCTGGGATGAAGAATTGACGACATAACACATACATATTCAAAGTTTGAGTGCCTTTATTTTTCCACTTTTCCTCATTTTTTCTTCTGTGTTTCAAACGTGTACTTACTTTTGGATACTTGAGTGTCTCGTCCTCACTGGTTGTGCGGACCCCAGCATAGTCTCCATTTTTTCGGAGTTTTGTTGGTTTAGCCGTTACTGTTCCCTGGACTCCCGAGGTCAGCTCGGTCAAAGTCTGTCCAGGTCGTTACTACCACAGGCAGTCGTCGCCCTTGTGGATCAGAGGGAGATTTGCCACCATGCGACTAGTTTAACGCCGGGACAGAGATCGATCCTTTTATTGGTTTTCTCTTAGCTGGGCTTCTTGGTGGAAACGTCGTACTAGTTTTCAGCCTGAGAGACCCTGTCAGGGGGATGAATCCACCTGCTGTACAACCTAGTGCGACACCGTCGAACACCTCCCAGCCACGATGAAGCGGTAAACCGTTGGGTATTTTCTAATGTATAGATTTAAAAAATTCAAGTGTTGGCTTAGCTGACGAATGAAATGGTTGTACAGTAGTAGTCGAATAATCGTACTTCTGAACTACGTTGTAAATTCCGGCTACCCTACATAAACGAATGCATGATGTGACTTTGAAACGACGTGACCCGAACGAAAACTCTGGATAACTATTATACCTTGGCCATTTGGGGTGATGGAAGTCGAATGTTCACGCTTCCTCGTCCACTATTCATGTAACCGCTCCTGGCTAGTCGTGACATGCTTCCTTGAGCCAACGGATCTTCTCTCACCTTCATAATGACATCCTTACACAGCGTATTAATTCGCGAAAATGAACATCCACTGCTGTGTTTAGACCAATCTTTCAATCTGAAGGGAAAAAAAAGAGGCATAGAGAAAATGTTGTTAAACTTAGGGACTTTTTTTTAATACTGATTTAAGTTCAGGTGTGTCGTTTATGGAACATTGACGTACAGTAAAGCACCTTTTTATTGCTTAGGGAAAGAGGCAGAACAATGCCAAATGCAAAGTTTTAAGGACATTGCGAAATCCTACTTAGGTTTCCAGAACTGTGTCGAATCTGCCTAAATGAATTCCGAATATAAGATTCACAGATTGGAATTAGAATGCTAAAGATAAGCGTCTGTCAACGTTCTTGTTGTTTTGCCCAGGCCAACAAATTTTGAGCTCATTTCAAAATTAAGCGGATGACCAAATCGTATTGTGACCAGAAAAGCCCTCCATTTCGTTTGATTAGCAGTTAATCCACCGGAAACGATTTCAGTACTGACTTACGCATAGGCATTCACCCAAAGGTTACGGCCAACATAGCTGCCAAGGACTGATTAATTTACATTAGGGTAGAAGGAGCAAAGTTGAAGAGTATATCTTCAACCATACTATATAAAACCTTAACAGGGAAAAAAATATTTAAGCCCTCAGCAAAATGACTAAGTAGAAGTTTCATGAGAAAACTGAATGGTTGAATCTACCTGCAGCTCTTGCAGCAATAGTAAGTGTAGCAGTGCTTGCAGGTGACGTATTCCAATCGAGCCATGGCTAGCTCCATCGTTTTGTGACAGTACGAGCATCTCACGAATAGCTGCTCAGACTGCATGAAATACACGTTTTGGATGGATATGCACTTTAAATACCATCATTGAGGGTGTCAAGAGATAATCGTTTACTTTAAGTAGTGATTCCGCTTTGTTTGGCTGCCTCATCACTTGCTCCATTAACATATAATTTCTCGAGTAAATTCCTGGACCGGATTTATTCCTTTGATATGTTCCATCTGCTTGAGGAACGCTAGGATCAAATGGAGGAGCAGTAGCGGGCGATGTTTGTTGGAAGATAGAATCGAGCACTTCTTCTATCGTTACGCGACCACCGTAGCGTAACGCGACGTTTTCTAAATCAAACCAAGAAGCTTTCAGAAGAAGCGGTTTTTCATTCGGCATGTTTAGTTACTACCTTGGTTTTCTTCGGAGTGCTTGGAACCTAACAGTGTATCTGCCACTTCGACAACACGAGAGTTACTGAAAACCAGTAAACAATCAGCTTTTCACCGTGTACCGATTTGAGAAAGCACAAATTTTTTTTAGTTGATGCCATAAAACCATTAACAACACATCATGAGGGTTTGAGACAATTCTTCTGAGATCACTTGACATTCGTCAGTATTCAAGGCATCATTGTCATTTGAATCTACCAATTAAACCTTAAACGTTAAAGAAAGACCAGTTAAAAAGCTCTAAAACACATCCATTTAGCACAGGAATTCCATACTACTACCACAGTACTGTTAACACGCTCGTGACGAATGACACCCATATGTCTCACAATGGTTCTGCGGTGGTAGCCGCTGAAACACCTATAGGTGTCGTTTTCGTTCCGGTGGTGGGTAATTTTGGTGCACAGAAGTTTTCCTTTATATTTCTTGTAAACAAACGGTAGCTTATCAAACTTAGATGCTTTGACGGGCGTCGTCCATAGAAGGATGTCTTCTGAATAATTTTCCACTGACTTGTCACTTCATGGCGAGACATTATTGTTACTGAAGAGGGTTGGGGCCTATGGAGTGTATGCAACGAAGAGGCGCAGAAATGACTACGCCTGGAATAACTGGCAATGCATTCAGTGTGTAGCATCATTTTTGATAGCAAATTCGTTGTTTTCCAGACTTCGGTTGATGTGATGACTTTTATGTATTGGTCAAAACTGAGAACGGATCATCGTAATATTCCATGAAGAACTTATACAACTTCATTAAATGCCGACAGGAGTATGATTACATAAGGGACCAGTGTTTTCTTTCATATACAAGGGCTTCATGTGCACCAAAGAAAGGCAGGACATGTAGAAGAACATGGAGCATACGCAGGACAAGATAAGCGCAGATTTTTCAAAAACGGATTTATATGAGGTGAATCACAACAAAGGGGGGCGGGGCTGTTTAAAAACTGTAGTCGCCGGCGTGACACCTATAAGTGCATAGTGAGGCATTTTCAGCCATTCAGCAAAAATGCGAAAATAGGTGTCGTCTCGAGAGTGTTAATGTAGAACACATGCACGTAGGCACGCACCGTTTCCTAGCCTGTTCTCCAAGATTCCAACCTCCTATCGGCACCTTCGACACGGTGTAGCCAGGAAGCGCTCGTTGATCCATCCCATTAATTTCAGTAGAAGAGATCGTCTGATTCAAACATCATTCTATATTGATTCATAAAAAGATTTATTTGGTTAGTTTTCAATGCTAATATCAACTTGTATGTTCACTTAAAACATTTTTTTTCTCTGTGTTTTCTTTTTCTTCAGAGGCCAGTTTATACCAGGTCGTCGAAATTTCTTAACCGTTATTACTAGTAAAATAGTAGGATCGCCATTTTGCTGAAATTCTGCACGCTAATTTAAATTTCCATCTGATCCATAAAGACTGGAAAATGATTGTGGTTATCACATCCGGCTGCCTTAACAGAAATAACAAGAAAAAAAAAAACTCCCTAATAGCCTATGTGACGGCTCAATGAATGTTTTAGCGAACCAGAACAATTCAGGAAGACGGGTAATCCAGTTCCCCCAAACAAATGGTGAGTACTACGTGTGAAACAAATGCTTGAAGTGTTACGAAAGCCGTGATACGGTAGGCTACTGAGCTGCTTTGCAAGCTGTTAGAAGATTATCTCTTTTCTTGCCAATAGGGGTGGCAAATCGGCTTATTTTTTCTGTGATATCGGCCACGGTATACCCAGAAGTTTATCTTTAGGAATTTAAAGTTTTAATGTAGGTTCCTTCTGACGAGAAAATGTGCAACATCAGCCAGTTTATTAGAAACAGAAGGGCATATAGGAAATAAATCCCCTTCAGACGTTGAGTAGGTTATTGCATAGGTCTTCTCTTCAAAGTCGTTCTTCCTCATTAGGCTCCTTCCAATCTTTTGTAAGCACGAAATTGTTTGCTTCTGCCTAGAAAGTCATCTGACGTAACGACTGCTCATTATCATTTTGGACTACGTGCAGTTCTCAAAACTTTAATGGTATAAGCATTACCTACCGCTAGTGTAGTTAGAACGTCTTAAAAAACGTTTTAAGAAATACAGTTTTTTAAGTCATGGCTCCGGTTGTCCACCATGCCAACTTTCTTTTTTTTCTTCTTTGCAAAAGCGCTAGCTGTCACTACGCATATGTGGAACTTTTTACGTCTTCGATTAGTCGATAAATCACGGATATGCCGATTTTTCACACCACTTAACGCTCACCTCCTGAGAAAACGATTTCCTTCGTGCAAAACCGGGCCAGAATCCCTGAAATGAAATTTTGCGTTTTGTAACTGAAAAGCTTGTGAAAGCTTCAATGCTGCTAGGGGATATGTCCTTCACGTGTGATCTGCTAAAGCCGCTTTTATATGAACTAAGTACTAACTTATAGTCCAATTACGATGGAGCCACAGGCATACGTGATGCTCATAGAACAAAAATTTTGGTAGAAGATCAGAAAGAAGCTCGTATAGTTCAAGAAAAACTCTGTCCCTGATGTCTGAAAGGTTTTTAAAAAAATCTGGGTTACTCCGACTTTGCTGTCCAAGACAAAAACAACAATCTTAGATCTAATCACCAGCAAAGCAGTAAAGCACGGGAAGGACTAGAGAATGTGGTTTTCCCTTAATAGACAGGCAATCCCTGAAGGCTTAATCAGTGGAGGAATCAGCATTTAAACAGCAAAGAGTAGCACCATACCAGCAACACGTTCACTAAAATGATAAAAACGGTTCATGCAATATATAGCTTTATTATTTAGCAATAAACCCCAAGATTCGTGCTGGAAAGTTTCTGTATAAGAGGCTACCTTGAAGGTTAAAGACGACAACGAGTACTGAATGTATGACAATGGACAAACCAAATGCTGGCGGACGATCCAAGGAAACAATACTCTCATCATTTAAATCACACATCTCTAGTGACGTAATAAAATATTTCACTGACCGACTGCCATCATTAAAAAAGGTACAAAGCAAAAGTAGTAGTTGTTGACATGCAAATGGGTAGAAGAAACACAAAAAAGGAGGAGCAAACAGATGGAAACAACAACACATTCAGCAATGCCAAAACAAAGTATAAGCCTGCTGTGTCTACAACGCTACTACCTGACGTTGGTCCTGTCCAAGGTGGTGAAGAGAGGATCTCGAACGACGCAAATCCTCGATTTCGTCCTTATACCGATCGAACATCCCCTTTGGAAACTCGACGCCTATGGAGGTTGTTGGAGCTGTTCGATAGCCAGCAGTGTAGCTGAACGGCTCGTTGCGCTGCTCTTGAGAGAACTGGTGTTTGGTAGATGGCCCTTCAGCAGCAGATGGCAAAGGAACGAGATGAGCAGGTCGCGGAAGCGTGAGATCAATGTCAGTGGGACGAGCAGTAATGCGACTTATACGGTACCACTCAGGAACGGTGAGTTTCTCGATAGATTTTAGGAAGCGCATCTCATGATCGGAAAGGTGCGATGACCTCGTACTAGGTTCACCTAGCGTTTTTTGCAGCTCGTTCTCTGGAGGAACTGTTTCTTCGCGTGTTCTTTTGTCCATAAGATAATCGGCACTGCGGCTTCTAATGTGAACAGCGTCTGGATTTTCCTCAGCTTGATCACGTCTGCTTTCAAGGTGATAGTCGAAAGCTGACCCAGATCGCTGGTGCACATCATCCAAATTTGTCTCCTCAACCTAAAATTATCTTTGCAAACTATACACGCTTCTCTACATACTTGTGCACCTTGTGCATTTTCTATAACTGCAGAAATTGCAAAATACTGGGAAATGAGCAGAGAATGAGATTGTAATTTACTTGACGACCAACAAGAGGGAAAGGTTGAGGAAAAGTATAAAATGCGATTTCCTGGTGCTTTCTGCTTCCCTACCTCTTTAGTTGTTGATGTGCGTTCTAGTTTCCCGGTATCGACATCAGTCTCGAGGAAACTTGTGCTCCAATTCCTCGACCTACTATAGAGGTTCGGATGTGACATCCTCATACGATAAGCAGCGTATTTTCGCTCTGTTTCTTCCAGAAGACGCTCGAACTCCTAGCACAAAAGCAGAGGGGTTAGCAAGCGCAAGCAATATGTCATAACAAAGGAAAGAATATACACTGGAAGGACAGTAGGAGCAAAGCGAATCAGACAACGGATAAATGATCGCCTATCGATGAACTCACTTGGCTATAGGGACTAGGTCCTACCCTCGGATAGGGAATGCTAACAATGTCGGTCTTTGATTTCAATTCACCACCGTTGAATTTTTGAGGCAAAGGACCACGATATTCCGGTCGAACCCTTCCAGCTACATCCTCCTGAGATCTTCGGAAGCGTTCCGCCACGGGATCTAAATCGTTAAGATTGCTGTTCCACCATGGCTCAACATCTATGGTCGTGTATGAGAAGCTCACATTGATCCACATTGGGATCGGTGAATGTAAGATCTCCCTAGTTATTTTTACAACGATTCAACTTTTTTCATTTTCATTAGTGAAACAACACAATCTTACCATGGACGCATAGCTTAGCATTAAAGAGTTTGAAGTTGAAAAGAATCCATAGAAAGATAACACTGCTCAAAATGCAATAGTACGAGGCGAAAAGCCTCCCATTTCTGCGGATTGGTGACACCTTCATAGTTATGTTATTTTGATTTTCCTAGGTTATAATGAGAATGTGTTTTAATTTCAACTATTTCGCCTAATCTGTCCAAATGACACCTGACTATCAGATTCGATGTCGTTTGAATTTTAATTTTTTCCTATATTTCATTATCAACTATAACCTGTTCAAGGTGAAGCGGGTATGAATGGAATTACCGAACATAAATTCAGCCCTCAGCATGTTATGTGTGTGACACCAGATGGGAAAAAGGTTTATCTTTGATATTATAGAAAATAACGACAAACAAGGAACGTTTCATGATCACATGATGAATTTGCGGTTACTTAAACTCTTACAAAAAACGAATTAAGATTCAATATGGACACAAGGGCGTTCATTACCTGGCATTCTCAAGAACTCCAGTTTGAAAGGCAGTGGTAGCACACAGTGACCATTCGCACAGTTGTCATGTTCAGGTGCTTTATTGAGCATCTGTTAATGCGAATCGTGCGTTTAGACTTGTGCGCAAGTTATTGAGCTATTCAACTGAGGTCACACACACAATAAATGCATTGTAGAACTGAATATGATATGTTCAAAAGTAAGTGTATACCTGGTTTATACGAATAAACACATTTCTTTAGCTGAAAAAATCGAAAGGCGTGTGTCGGCATAAAAGGCACAAAGCCCAACATGAAAGCACAGCTTCGAAAGAAATGAATCATTGGCCATATATTGTAGTTGTTAAGTGAACATGCATGATAATCAATAAAAGTTAAGTAGTAAGCACGAAATTCAGCCATGGCAAAACAATGCACCTATGCTGAAAGGATATGCCTATGCTGAAAGGATATGCCTAACGAAATGGATGAAGAAAAGACATCCAAGCACTCGACTGTGTTCACTTGTCACACTTGGCACTTAGTATACAGTATATAGCGTACACTATATAGACTTCGCCAAAAGTGACCAGTCATCAATCATTTACAACGGAAATTACATATGTTAGACTTCCATACCACTAATTTCCGGAGCACCGGCGATGAATTCACGTCGGGCTTTCTCCATTTTTGCACGATAACGGCTAGTTCGCGTGGATCCATTTCTGTTGAGGTCGTTGGGATTGTAAATTCTATCACGGACATTCTCCTCGTTAGTAGAATCCAGAGAATAAGAAACTGTCTGTTGGGATGGAATTCGTACATCATCCACCCATATATTACGATCCACACGTTCAATCACCTGACGTTCAACTTTCGTCGTGAACTCCGGATTCGAAAGATTTTCTCGGGAGAAATAGGGCGGCCTTGTTAACTTCTGCAGTGTTTCACTCGATGTGAGGTGCTGTTTCTTCTTACTCATAGCTTCTTTTTCAGCTATTAGGCGTCGTTTCTCAGCTTCGAAACGCTCTTTTTCCGTTCTCTCCCGTACAATAAGATCGAGTTTATCGCGTGAGCGTCTATCTTCTCTTTGACGCGCTGCAGCGCGTTCTTCTGCTTCCCTTCTTTCACGATCCCTTATCTCTTGGTTTCTTCGCTCCTTTTCACGAAGCTCTGCCAGGCTTCGTTCCTCCTCGAGCCTTTCAATCTCCCGTCGCTCATTAGCTTTCCTTTCCATTTCAGCAATCTCGTTGGCTTTACGATCAAGTTCTTCCCTCTGTTTTTCCCTTTCCAAATCAAGTTTCCGCTGCATTTCGCGATTTGCAGCAGCCCTCTCCAACTCATACACACGAAGTCTCTCCCTTTCTTCTTCTTCCCTACGTTTTCTTTCCCTCTCTGAAGCTGCCCTTCGTTCTGCATCTCTGCGCGTTTTTTCCCTCAATTCCTCTTCTTGTAACTTTGCCTCTCTTTCAATATCCTCCTGTCTCTCACGTTCTCTTTGTTCCTTCTTCCTTAACTGAGCATCGAGAAGCTCCTTTTCTCTTCTTTCGTCCTCTAGTCTTTCTCTTTCTCGTCTTGCCGCTTCCGCTCTTTCCATCTCCACTCGCTGTTGCTCTCGACGAATGCGTTCCAACCGCTCCTTTTCCTCCCTTTCCTGCTGCCTTCGTAATCGCTCCCGTTCTTCTGCTTGTCTCTGAATATCAGCTAGAAGATCTGCTTCTCTACGTTCCTCCTCTCTTCTTCGAGTTTCCCGTGCTTCATCTATCAGTCGCTGCTTCTCGCGTTCCATTGCCTCTATATGTTGAAGCTCTAACATCTCTTTTTCACGAATTTGAAGCTCTATTCTCTCCCTCTCTAACCGCTCAAGTTCTTCTCGTTCCTTGCGCAACCTCTCTTGTTCTTCTCGCTCTTTTTCTTTTTCCCTTTGCTCCCTTTCAATTCGTTCTCTTTTAATGCGTTCAATCCTCTCAATTTCTATTCGCTCCCTCTCGATACGCTCGAGCCTCTCCTTTTCTCTTCTTTCTTCCTCAAGTCTTTCCCGTTCCAGTCGTTCTCTTTCTCTTTCGAGGCGAAGTAGCTCCCTCCTTTCTTCTTCGGCTTGTTCTCGTCGAAGCCGCTCTTTTTCGATTAACCGTGTCTTGGCCAATTCCTCTTCTTCTAAACCACGAAGCTCGCTCTCTCTTCTTTCCCATTCAGCACGCCTTTGCATCTCTATCCTTTCCCTTTCTAAACGGACCCTTTCTATGCGTTCCTTTTCAACCTTTTCTTTTTCCGAGATGGAATGTTCCAGATCTTTTTCTTTGCGCTCTCGATCCAATCTTATACGCTCGAGCAGCTGAATATCACAGACATTGTTTTACTATTTAAACATAGACCATCCAAAAATGCTACATCGCCTACCTCTCGTTCGTGCTCTTCCCAGGCACGACGACTGTCTTCCTCTCTTCGTCTCCTCTCATCTTCCTCTCTTTTTCTTTTTTCTTGTTGCTCGCGTACCTTTCGTTCTTGTTCTTCAATATCGTGATGGTATACGACTTTATAATCTACCGTTCTCTGCTCCCGAGTATTGGTATCAGGATAGGCGACATAACGTTGTATGGGTGAAGAGCGTCCTAATGGAGGCTGAAAATCAACCATAACAACGACATTGATGAGAAGACTTAAAGATTTGCACTGTAAATAATGATGTAACCTGCAAAAAACTTAATTAAATGACAAATACAACAGCCATTCACCTGTTGCGATAAAGCTTCTGTGCTTCGTGTGATTACTGTTCTCGTCATCACTTCTCGTCTGTAGTATTCGTCCTAAAAGCAAAGAAAGTCAGAAATCTCTCAATACTATTCCTAATAAAGCAACCAATAGCGAAATTTTAAAAAAGTAAGTTAGGAAACTGAATAATTTGGCCACTGAAATTGTAATCAATGATGGGATTTTCGAACTAGTCGATATAATTTACCTGTACTTCCCCACGATGACATCCACTCATGCTTGGCATTTTGTAGTCGAGCACACTAGTAGGAGCAGAGGACGATGATCGAAGCACGGGGATTTCGCGAACAGTAGCACGCGAGGGCGCTTGCTCTGAGAGCAGGTCCTCACGAGAAGAACAACCCGACTGAAAGTGCAGCTGAATAACGCTCATCGTACGACGAACAACGAATAATCGAACATTCATTTCTTACACGATGAAATCTCTCTTAGCTAACAATTAGCACAAAATGAGATAGCTTTCTGTGAATATGCCACTGATATTGGAATCATTCGAGCGAAAAGAATTTATGGAAAAGCTTATATACGCCGAGTAATGCACTGCGATGATTCGAAATTGACTATAGCCAAAGGCGTTTCGGTTTGAAATGCATTGTGAAGGAATGTCAATGCTGCAGTTGTTGGAAATACTGCATGAGTCATAATGTATACAATACGAACAAGGGAGACGGTACTTCAGAGGAATAAAACTACCTGTAAAAGGGGCAAATGCTGGTCGAAAACAGACGAAAACATGAGCAGCAATCCGAAACCGGTGGACTTCCAATGAACATCTTTAGAACTGCGAATCAAGATTTATATCAAGAAAATGACGAGCAGGCGTCACGTAGCCGACACACTTACTCCCTTTTGATTTCGAAAAATTTATGAAGAACGGCATATGCAAGAACTCTTCCTACATATAACGTGGCTTGCAACTATCTTATTTGAGACGCCTTGCACTCTATGAAAAAGGATAACCTAGGAATGGATAGTTTTTTTTAAAGATTTCAATGCACTACTAAAGTGACGATAGCCTTCCGAGGGACCACTATGGGTCTAGAATCGAATTATAACATAGGTGAAGAAATAAATCGCTTAGAATCGAAAGACCGCAGAACGGAACTTCAACATAACTGTGCTCGTGAACGCATTACATCTTTTAAATTTAAAAAAAAAGCATCGAAAAACAGCAATTCTCCAGAGATGCCTAGTTTAAAAATTACACCACGTCACGAACAATAGCTGCTACACAAATTATGTTTACAGGAAAAACGTTGATTTTGAACTGAACAAAATATCTCAAAAAATGGCCAAACTTTTGACGACTTCGGCGAATCGCTCTAGTTATCGAAAATGGGGTTGACTAAGAATGCGATAAACATGGCAACGAGATATTAAGTCTCAGAAGATGGGTACTAGCAAATGAAGAACGAAGAAAAACAAATGTGTTCCACGGGTATCTGCATGCATTCGTAGATTTTACATTGCAGAGGACGACTGAGAAGCGGAGGTGATTTACTATGAGATTTGCTCATATTGGTAAACAGAAGCAGAATCTCAAATATTGTGCAAGACCCTCTCTGGCGAATAGTAAAATTGTACCAAGCAATCACGCTCAACATGAAGGACATAAAGGACATTGATATCAATGAAACATTATTTATAATGTATTAAGGAAATGTGGACACAATGTAGATGAGGTCGCAGTGAGCATGAAGAGACACACGATGTCTAGGTATTCACTATGACCGATGGTCATCATGAGTCTTGGCGGTGACGGCAAATCTCGTACACAACACACAAATGCGGAACGCAGCGTAACAACTTCCTCTGTTTGCCCACCTGTTATCGACCACATGCGCCAGAATAGTATCCTTCACAATGTCGCATTGATTGCTGGAAGAGGATGAAGGCAACACGACACGGCTGCGAACACCAACAAAGTCAGTCAGCACAAAATCGTACTCATTGTGCGTAAGGAAGACTTGAAACAACTTGCACTAGCGCGAATTCATCTCATTGTCAAGGCACTATATTCTCGATAGAAAAGCTCGCAAAACGGGATGTGAAGGTTTTTCGATGTAGCAGACGTCGTTGCAGGAAAAAATCAAGCTGAACAGGTTTTTTTGCTGTGGGACGATCAACCGAATTTGCGTCATTATGCGAGTAATGTAGGCAACACAAACGTGAATTACACATTCTTCTAAACAGAGACGACTGGAATTTGCGATTAGAAACGCACAATGCGACCACGGTGTTGATCGCAGATTTCGCAGTCGCCTCGCTATTCGATGCCGCTCGAATGCCGATCATCAACGCAATTCCAGATTGGTCTTAAAGAAGGTTGGCTTCAGTCCCTACACGGTCTTGCTCTTTGTACATCATTCAAATAAGCGATTTTCCTCGAAGCAGCACCACATGCACAACTGAGAGCCGAAGCTGATAGAGTGGTGTTGTCCACCACGACCTGACGGGAGCTTTTTACCCTGTGCCTTGCTAGCTTTTGGCTCCAATCCAACTTAGGAATTCCTAAAATACTTTTGAACCTGCTTGTCTGAGTTGAAAAAAAAAACTGCTGCTTCGAAGTGATGAGTTGTTCATATGCCGCTGGACTACAACAGATAGCCTTAGTTGGTTATTAATTAATCGGTTACCTAGTACGAACCATGTGGAGAACGACTTACAGGCATAGCACTCGGAACATAAGACGATATATGTGCTCCTTAAATCAAACATCTCAGTTTTTTAACATAAAGATATCTCCAACTACGTGGAATGCAAAAATAACTACATTCTGAAACAACATGGATAGGTTACTCTGTGACTACTTATTCACAAGCTTCGAGTGTAACAATGATTGTCAGAGTTCACTGATATTAACTTGCTAATTGCGCCATCCAAAATGGTTCACATTCGCAGTATACAGAGTGACGAATCCGAGCAATGCATATAGATACCTGCGAAAATGTCAGAATGTTCCATAGCAATAACACTATTCTAAAAGGAAAATTCATCGTATGGAACTCATAGAAAGGAGAAATTGACAAGAAAAAGGGTAATACCATGTAGGAAAGGGATGCAAGTCAAACCTAAAAACTTGCGCACAGGTCACAACTGAGTAGCTGCAATACGACTGTCATGTTTCCAAAATATGTGGATGCAAACCTTTGAAGCTGTGGTTATTGTTGCCGCTGTCGGTAATGGATGAGGTGGTGGAGGTGGTGGTGGTGGTGGTGGTGGTGGCGGTGGTGGTGGTGGTGGTGGTGGTTCACGAGGGGGAGAGTTCATTCCTTGATCTGAAAACCTAAGGGTTACGATTTCATTGAAAAGAATCCCAAAAAATAGCTGCTGCACTTACAAGAGTTATGATTTATTTATAAATATGCGTGAGTGGACGGCTGTCCCACAGTTAACATAAAGTAGGCATGACCTTGAACTACATGCGCAGTGACTGGGATTGCTCATCGCGCGACAAGTGATGACTCGCCGTAAATGACAGATCCTCATAACGACCCCATATGAGCACGAAATCTGGAGAGAACTGTGGAGTCGAGGCAAAATAAGGGTGTTGTTTAAGCAGTCTATAGAAAACTGTTCTTATTTTCAAGTAAAAATTTACTGATAGCAATTCACTACAAAGAAAAACCAGTGTTCAACCATAAAATCTATATATAGGCAGGAATCAGTTAAAAGCAGGGAATAACGTAATTGCCAGAGTCATGTCTCCATTCATCCACGCTATACATTAGGAAATATGAATGGATTCATATTCACAACCGTTTCACAATGATGTGAATACTAGTGGTAGCTAGGCAGCTAATCCTGCGCATACGGTGCTGCAATCATTATGTGTGTACTGGTGAGGTCGACAACAACAATTATCGGTGCTGAATGGACAAAACGACGGAGAAGGTGAAGGCTGGAGGTAAGCTGGGTGCCGACGGGTGTGCGCAAGCCTCTTCTATTTATTGTAACTCGAGCCGGTCACCGCAACCGCCGCCGCCAGGTGGCCACGCCTTCATTAAATCACCTCTTATTGAGACTCATGCTACAGTTCGACCACCATCTCTCTTCTTAGACAATTTTCACTATCATTTTTTTAAAAATTTTATACCTATAAATATATCTATAAGGGCGGATGTGGCGCAGTGGATGGAGGCGCCACTGCGATACACACGTGAAATCGACTCCCGCGCCCATGGCCCACCAAACCTATCGTTCCGGGGTCGGCAATTTGGTAGCAGACTTGTCTGGGAGGATAGCAGCACTGGCTCGATACATCGGTAGGCCAATGCGAGTCATTTTAAAGGCCAGATATGCGTTCAATCACCTCCAAACGATGCTTAATGAAGTCGAATGCATGGTGCATCCCTCAGGCATTGATCAACGCCAGGAGCTTTATCCTTTATCGTTTATGCTTTATAAATATATTTATATATATATATATATATATATACATATACCTTATGTATTGTCTATTTTGTCTATACTTAAATCTCTTACTATCCACCTATTACTATAATATATGTATCTTATCTATTATACATACATATGTACATCTGTACATTATCTACTATCTATTATGTCTGTATCTCTATCCACTATTATCTATCTATCATTATATATATATATATATATATATATATATATATATATATATAATCGCGATGTCCATAAGGATTCCCAGATTTAGATCACCTATTAATTGTACAATACAGTACTGAAAGAACGTACCGGATCTATCGTAGCTCGACATAAACGTCTTCCCTGATCCGCTCATTACAGAAGCAAAAATAGGCGTCTGCGAAACGACCTTCGTTTGCGCAAGTTGTGGTGGTTCGGGCACGCGATTCAAATGCTGCGTCTGAACAAAGACTTTATAGCTGGCACTGCTGCTAAACTGCTATTGACTTTGAAATAATTATAGAATAAAGCACAGAAAGTGACAAGGAAAATGGAAACTTCAGAAAATGAACTCGCAAAGATATGTAAACCTCGAATGTACGTGGTGAGGATGACGAAGTAGAACTCCCAATATGTGATGGAAGATCTGGAGGTGGAAGTGGAAGATCGTGAGGAAGTGAACGACGATTTAAATCATCCAGTCTGGCAATATAGAAAGTACAGAGTGGTAATAGGATAACAGATAACAGAAATAAAGATTGCAGAATGATATGACAATAACATTGGAAAAATACCGTAAAAAATTTCCTCCGCCATTCCTTAGCACGAATACTGGGATTAGCGAACTAGAAAAACCAAGTACTTTTTACTAGAGAACGGGAGTACTAAAATTTTGAGGAATTTCAGCGCAGACTAAGGCTCCATGAAAAAGTGACTTCAAGTGGTGTGGGATATTGTAGAATTCATCATCATCTTATACGTTCACACATACGTTTAATGAGGTCTAACATAGGACGATCCAACGAAGTTTTTGGGAAGCCGCGAAAAAGTCCGGCCATGGAGGTCGTGATTGCAGAGTTTTTTTTTGATACTGGGTGTAACGTAAGAACGACCGAAATGGTTTACTGCCTCATCGCGACTTCGAGCGCTCCTGACAATTGGATGCGAACTGTGAAGTAGGACTGTTTCAGTCACCAAACAAAATCACCTAAGCTGGAAATTACTTCAGCATTTTGAGCTTCGCCTAGTTAACAATAAGCTTATAGCACTACAAAGCAATGTGAGGTCCCGTTACCCACCTTATCGTAGTGAACAGAAATGATTAAAGCCACGTAATAAATGTGGTACTAGCCCAAAGTGCAGCTCTAGCGTTGGTGCAAGTGGAAATTTTACCAGTACTCTCTCAAATCATTTGACGATTAGCAGGATTACAGGGAACATTAGCGAAAGATCTGTATGTATGTACGTATTTATAAGTGTGCATCGAAGTTTAATCGGATACACTAAGTCATTAAACATTTGTAAACTGAATTTGTCTAAGCATCTAAAGAGGAGAATAAGACTCAAGGACCAGTTTTGTTAACGAATATTCTAAATGATATAACGATGTTAAATGGTCAATTTTATAAAGTCAATTTTTTCTTCGGGTTCCCTAAGTTTTTTTCCTCCACGGTCATAAACCGATCCCAGAAATGTTTAAAAACCGAACACGAAGTGTAATTTTATACGAGAATAGCACAACAGATAGGTTACTAATCAAATAAGCTCAATCATTTGTACAACTGATAAGATAAAGATAAAGCAGGCAGCACAAGATGCAGAAGTATTACGCAGCATATCAGAGCGCTATCGAAATGAATAGCTTCGCTTCAAAAGTCTTTCCTATCCTAACATTTGGCAACAGTAAGTCAGTAGTGAAGGTAAAGTCAGTGTAGATCTATAAACACCTAGTAGATCATCCTCATAAAATACGAAATTTTGTAGACCTTTTGAAGTAAGCGAATTCGGACTTACATGGTGCTTTCCATAGTCGGTTTCTCTTCAACAGTTGGATTGGATGTGATGGACACATCTAGTAAATTGTCCTTTGTACTGTTTAAGGTGATGGAAGCCGATTTCAGTGATGAACTATCTTCCCTACAATATATATAGATGTGAATGCATAAATGAAATTTTTTGATATCAACCGAAATGTATCGTTTCCACTGATGAATATGAAAACGTCCGATTTTAGACGCTTGACAGAGCCCACATGCTAAAATGTCTAGAGCTTCGGATGTCTAGACTAACCAGCGGACGCTTATCACAATGATTAGCAGGGCGACAAATCTGTACAACTCAGTCGTACCGTGTAATGCAGCCGATTTTCTTGTTAAGCAGTTTAAAAACTTTCAGAGAACTGATGAATGCCACCCAGGGTCTTGAGTCAAGGAATTTGAAGTCATTATCACTTTGTTGTAGTGGTGGTGGAACGTAAAAGCCTTGTGCGGTTATCAGTGCTGAATTGGCGTACAAACAATGAGGACTAAAACGCGACGGAAGACTAAGCAAACAGCAGCGCCGCCGCGCTCAACGCTGAGACAGTGTACCGGACAATTCAATATGACCTAGCTGAAAAAAAAACAGGAGAAAATAGCGCCTATGTGATTGGAAGGGATGTGACCACTGTTCCCATGGAAAAATGAAAATTTTTTCCAATGAAAGGTCCATATGCCAATGAAATCATGGAAGTAGCAATAACGGAATGCTGACCGTGGCACAGCGGTGCCCAACCAAAGATATTATCTCGTGTAGCGGCCGGTCGGAGGGGTGGGACCCATACGAATCACGTTTCGAATTGCCTACATGCTATGCCATACTGTACGACCTACCTACAACTATTTAATTCCCATCACCACGAGCTCTCCCCGATGTGTCAAAGCACATTGAAGAATCACGCATAAGCGCATATTCAAGCATTCACTGTGTATAGAAAGCACCGTGATCAGGCGAGTTTTTTCTACGACGCAAAAAACATATTTATCTGCACTCCGAGTGCACATGTTGTGCATTATCGACTGGTTATCTCGGAAATTCAACGAAACTAGGTTGTTGTTCTGAGTCGTACTCAATTTGAATACTATTGGAACAATGCTTAGAGAAACCTTACATTATTTGATTGCTTTGCTGATCACCGTAAACAATTTCTTCTTCCTGTTCTCTGTCGGCGTCGCCGTGCTGGAACACACCAGTAAGAACAAATGAGCGGACTATGCACACCAACGTATATATACACGAAATTATCATATAACATAAACAAGGACTGATAACTCAGGGTATTTGACCCTATCAGGAAGTAAACAGTGTTCGAAACCTTCTGCAGTGGCGAATAAAAAACACAGAGCAGTGTGGTTGGTATGAAATTCAGAGATAGTTTTGCGATGCTGTCTGTACTTATGTGCGACAGGGACGTGAGACGTGGTGCGTGAACCGTGCCACAATGAATCATCTGAGAGCTGGATAGCCCAACAATGCCACGTCTTGAATTGACAATCATGGGAATGGAACAGTACCTGTGTAAACAGTATCCGATTGCTCTCGTTGCTTCGTAATGCAGCGTTTTTCGGTCGGAATGAGGCGCCCTTGGAGCAAAAAGGATCACGTCCCAACACTTATTGATCAGAGTCTTCTATTCGCGATTGTTAGGAACTAGTCTTATCTCCTCCGTTTTCATAATTGTAAGACGATTTCAGCGCAGTGATATGGATAATATTAATGTCGTTTCATGTGTCACATTATTCTTCACCTACTACGTGATTCCTTATCGTCGAAGTTTTTTCGAGCCTCTTGTTCGCGCTTTATGTGTTCCAAGAAGAATTCTATTAACAGGATATTCAAACGACATTATAATTCTCTGAATTCCTTAGTGCGAGGATAAAGAGATGTGTTGAATGATCTCAAATTTTGCACTGATTGCGATTCCTTGTGTTGTTCTCCCGCTGTGCGATGCGTTAGTTGCAGTGGCGCCAACCTAACGACTGTACGTAGCAACTATAACTGATGAAATCCGCTCACGATTTCATTGCCGTTTGAACTTAGAGAACAAGAAGGAAGTGATGAAAATATGATATTTCACTTCCCATCTAGTTCATCATAGACATTCCTTTTGCCACAATCTCTACCGAAAAAACGACTCGCTCCGCCTATCTCAACAGTTCGTTTTTCAGTGGTTTGCCAACGTACTTCGTCCATCATTGGAATGTCGAGCTCATGACTCATCTCCCTCGCAACCTGTGATATTATCGATCGTTTTCCAGAATTCGATGTGCGTACCTCAACTCCACTTATCGATCGAATCTTAAAATTAATGAAATTCGTTCTAAAGATTCTAAACGACACAATGACTAGAAATTCAGATTTGCGACAATGCAATGCCAGTGTCATTTAAATGAGTACGCAATTACGAGTCTACGCTGTTGAATCATTAAATGGAACAATACGTTATGATGAATACTGGGTAAAATTACAGAAACAGAAAATATCTAAATTTGGCTGACAGACGATTCCTCAGTTCCATATTGGAACTGGAACCCATAAGTTAATAAAGTGTACAAAATGTATGATGTAAATGTAAAAAAATGATGTAAATAGTAATGCAATGCATAATGTAAAAAATAACAAATATTTCTTCACGATTCCATCTTTGATAGACCACACAAATGATTTACTTATGCATAGGGCATAATTTGCGAGCATGAGGACTTCTATAGTTGAACTTCGAAAGAGAAAGTAACGAAACTATGCGAAGTAGGATGTTTAGTGTAGGTGTTGTTATTGCAATACGTGAACATTAGTGATGGGTGAATCACCTGGGTATCCTTCCCCAGACGTGCAAGTTCTTTTAGAAGACCTTGTGTATCTTCTCTTGAAGTTGCACCCGTGTTTCCGGTGACAGCAGGTACAATAGCAATATTTTTGCGGGACTCGGTGAACGAGTCTCGAAACTCCTGAAACTTTTAATTCTAATTCCTCTAAAAAATTTCTTTAAAAGTCAATGCTACCGTGCTTGCGGAAGAAATTTAGTCTATGGTGCCTAGAAATGCTATCTGTAACAAGTACCTGTGGACTCTTAGCAATTGATGAAAGATAGTCAGAGTCCGATAGTATAGATGACGTTGTCCGAAGAGAATCAACTCGTTCGGGTGATAGTGTTCTAGTGAAAACGGTATTCGGTGATGCGAAAGAAACGCTACTCAACGAGCGCAAATCGTCTGATTCTTCCTGAAGTCATAATTGAAATTACAATGTTTTCAGGAACATTGCAAGAGCGAAACTCGTTCTCTATTGATGTCCTGGATAATTGCCAAACATTAAAAAAAAATATGTTTTGAAGAGGATTTATCATTTTTTGAGAACACCTGCAAAAATGTGTCCTTCCAAAGTTCGTAAAATCGTGAGTGAAATCAAGCTTATGCATATGTTGCTGGCTCTAATATTGCTTAAAACACTGAAATTTGACATAAGATTTCCGTGTGGGACATTGAGCCACTCTACTAATTTAAAGCGGACATTTAAGCGTTCCCAGAAGTGACATGTGTCCTAGAATGCACTTCACGGAACCACTGAAGATTTCATTCAAATCCAGCTTCAGGACATGGAGAATCAAATTTTAGGCTGGAATGTACCGAAACAGAGTTCTATTCAATAGATAATGCCTATGAGCATCAGATGCCATTGAGTACGAAGTGTGGCAGATTTGTTGGTGCATAAATAGAACGGGGAGATAGAGGTGAGACTCGGTGAGTGTGAGCCTCATAAGAGGTCAATAGTAGAAGGTCAGCGCACATACATGGGTGCTGAGCATTCCTCTATGAATGCCGCGTGCTCTCCGAAACGAGGTCGAGACCTTCTACTACTTGGTATCGTTATCAATGATACACTGTGTTAACGCAATAAATTTTTATTCAGTAAGACCAACAACAAAGTATTTTCAGAACACCGATGATGGTGCTGATGGTGCGAAGATATTTTGCTTCGGTCTAACTATCGCATATTAGGATCCCATTTTCAGTATACGTATCTGAATTCCAGTTTATAGTTCGTGAAAACCTTTCCTCTTTTCATAACTGTGCTCAGTGTTACACAAGAGCAATAGGCTAGTGTGGCACAATGCTTGGAGGTGCCCTGCAGTATACATTGGATTAGTCGTTGGTTCAATCGCGTACCTTGAGCTCAGCAAGTCACTTATTCGTTCTAATTAGGCAAATTGGCCCAGACCTGTCTGGAAGGATAAAACCTTTGACTTGATACATTTCTAGCCCGCGGCAAACCGTTGTTTGTAAAATTCTTGATGTTTTAGCTGCGAATATCAGTCGTTTGTCAATTACTTTTCTTGCTTTTCTTGTTTCACTAAAATTTAGGAAAAGAACTGTGAAGACAGTGGACAAAAAGATGCAGCCAACACTTTCATTCACGTCTGAACATTTGGATTTACTTCAGAACGATCAAGGTTAGAGACTAAGCAATAGCGTTCCACATTCACACTCTCATTAGTGATGTGGTATGGCATATGGTGCGTTTCTGGCACAGAATCTCACCTCGTTTATTGTATCCAAAAAAGATGGAATTGCAGGTTGTTGCAGCAGTAGCGAAAGAGGCGGAGGTCGCCCGTCCAGTTCCTCGCCGGAGGATTCGGGGAGGTTGTCCGTCGATAGCAGCGATACTACCGACGTTGGACCTACTTGCTGCTGCAACATCTGCAACGACATTCCACATTCACGGTACTCACTGTTGACAGAAAGACGTTAGTGTTTGCCCTGATAGCCAACAAGCAACGACACTCAACTGGATCGAGAGACCCGCTTGTGGGATTCCTATGTGCTTAGTGTTGCTAAAATATTTCTATTAATGTAAGGGATATTGAAACGCAAAAACAGTGTTAATGGCACTCTAAAAGAGGAATGTAGATCCATTGTAAACAGTCTCTTTCATCTAAACTGTCAAGGTCAAAAAGTCAATTCACAACTAGAGCATTTGATTGTTGCGCCTCGACCTCTTTGAAGTGATGTAGAGGCTGGTAGGCAAATTTTAAGGCTGAAAAATGCTCCATGTCGAAACGACATTTACAACTGCGGGTCATCGTAAAAGTAATTAGGAAATCTCACTAGATTTGTTAAGTAGAGTGGTTGTACGTTGATATATTGTTTATTGCCGTAGTGTGGTCCAAATCGTATCGATTTTGATACACGGCTCAGTGATTCAAGCAAAGAGTAGAATATGAAAATTATGCAGTTACTAGCGAAATATTCCACTGTCTGCAAAACTGCGCAAACTGAACCTTAACTACCTAAGCGTAAAACTAAGTTTGCCGAAAATTCTGCTTGAAGTAGAAGTACACTAACAAGTGTCGAGTCAAAAAAACATCTGTTGTCGAGAATCCGAACCCGTATTACAGTTGACGGAATTCGTTACAAATATTAAGATAATCAGAACAGACGAGATCTTCTTTTTTTCCCAGCAATCGAGTGCAGTTTGGAAGGCGAGTCTGAATGGAAAGCGCCGGTTGCGAGAACGGAGAGTCTTGGCAGTAGTCACTCGAGTGATCCGCCAGCCAATGGAGGGTCACCGCGCACGCGCCTCTCACACTGCTACCATCTCCATCCATCATTCACAAGTACTTGAAAATCGCGTGAGTATGTCGCAATATTTTCAGTTACTCAACCTATCGAAGACAGCAAGGAGCGTACATCTTTGAATTGGTTTCCGAAAGTTCGAACACATTATCAACCTAAATTTCGCTTTTGTTAATGTCACTTACTGCAACGAGGAAATTACTTTTAAAGGAAGAAACTTGTCCAATCCTAATCCAGCCCATGCTCAAAGCTTTTATGCCCTCAAAAAAGTGAATACGTGGATTTCCCCACCCTTTAAATTCAACCATTCATCAAATTTAGCCATTAATTAAACCAAGGTAGATATAGTTCAGTACCTACATAATTACTTGGATGCTTGGGTAGCCCCTCTTCACTGGCTGTGCGGGTCCCAGCATAATTTCCATTTTTTCGGAGCTTTGCTGGATTAGCCATTGTAATTCCCTGGAGTTCTGAGATCAGCTAGGCCAAAGTCTGCCCCAGGTCGTCACCTCCACATGCAGTCGCAGCCCTTGTGGAGTGAGGGAGATTCATCACCATGCGACTAGTTTGGTGCCAGGACGGTGGTGGATCCTGACATTGTTCTAATCTTAGCTGGGCTTCCTGATGGAAACGCCGGACTCTTTCTCAACATCGGAGATTTTGCTGCTGGGACGAATCCCTCCGCTGTACATCACAGTCCGACACCCAGGAATACCTCCCAGCGACGTAAGGAGGTAAACCGGTGAAAGGGTATCTACATAATTTTGTCAAATTCCTTTCCCATTTCGGAATAGTGTGGAGTGGTCACATTCCACTTAAAACGAGCATTGTTGTAGTCGTCTCAAAGGAAAGCTGATTTTTTAACTCAGTGGATCCACAAGCTCTACAGTCAGAATGGTGTTCTTATCAGAAACTTGAGGACATGGTTGGTCTTGAAATATGGCAAATTTCAACCATAGTGATTTTAAAGAGAGCTACGTCCCTTTCTAAAACACACAATTTCGGCGACCGTTTTGATTTTTTTCTTGACTCATATTTCCAGTTCTGCTCATTAAACATCAGTCAAAAAGATGGATTTTTCAATTATAGATACTCATTTCTATTTACACTTGGAATGGTCTGCCGCTATTGATTTCTACTTCCTCACGGTTTTCCGTTTTTAGATGCAACCTGAATTATATTTGCATATTGAAGTCAAAATTTACCTTGGCATTCAAATTTAATAAACATTGATGAAGTAAGATCGTAAACAGTTCCAACTCACCGAAAACTCACATTTTAATATACAACCCAGGCAATTGAAATGCTTTTGAAAAGCTTTCCTTTCTATTTGAAGGACCATTTTCACTTTTTAAATTCCATTTGGTTTATTCTTTTTCATTGGCTCCTTCGCTTTTACAAACATCTTTTGCATTCCCAAAATTTTAATGTTTCCTAGCTACTAATGTGCCTCAATATGAAGCATCCGACAAGTGGTGAACCGACCGCTGACGACGATTCCTCCTCGCTTAGCGCTTCCAGCTCCCGCTCGGGCGATGTGAATATCAAAATACGCCAAGCCAATAAAATCGCCTGAAATGGATAGAGATAACATATAAAACACATTATTACAACAACTCAATGCATTCTTGATAAAAGACGCGACGTTGTTCATAATAGGGTAAAGGACAAAGCGTTTGGCGTTGATCAATCCATAAGGGATGCGCCATGCATTCGACATCATTAGGCGTCGATTGAATGCATATCTGGCCTATGCAATGACTATCGCTCTTCTACCTCTATATCCGATCGGAGTTTTCACTCTCTTAGTCAAGTTAGTCATCAATTTCCCAACCTTACAGACTGTGATGCATCGTAAACGCAGGGCACTGGATCGAACCAGAGATCGGTAGAGTGCGTATTACAACGTACCCTCTAACTACCCTAGACACGCCCTAGGTTTAAGCAAAAAGCCACGCCTTAAGACGACAAGCTTACTGGAAATGTGGTCTCGTCTAGTTAGCTCTATATTTGAAATGAAGTAGAAACAACTACAAAGCGATGTCTGAAAAGCATTGTTCGATATGTAACAGTCATTTAATTGCCCCAAAATCTTGACAGTTGCAGTTGGTTCGTAACCGCTTGTACGAGCGTCTATTCACAATAAGAAAACTGCGATATTTTCTGAAAAGCTGATGACAGTGATTACATGAGTATGGGTGTCGAGTACCTGGTCTCTTACAGACACGAATACATTGGCGAAAAGATAGGTCAAATTGTGTACACATGAAAAAAAATACCTAGGTGGGAAACATGAAGACGTACAAAGCATTACACTAGATGCGCATAGGATACGAAAACATAGCACAAAAAGATTCCGAAACAAATTTTTCACTCCACACACAAGAATCCGAAGTATTGGCGGACAGAAATCTTGAGACGTTTTGAATGAACTCGAAAACCCAAAGATGAACCGCAGAGAGGAATGCCTTGCAATCGTGCGTTTTCTCTCATCTCACACCTTGTCGATTTTTCTTGGGTAATGCACGTACATTCCTCATCCTATGTAAACTGTGTGCGCTAGTAGTTTTTCCCTTTATTTACCAAGTAGACTAAAGGAAAAGGTGGGTGTCTTCTGTTTAATTGGATTCTAGAGTACTTGGCTAAGTAGATTACGTAACAGTGTAATCTTTTCCAGACTCTGAAGAAGGAGAAATCCGTCGACACATTAATCACTGTGGAAGAAATATTTTAATAGACGAACTCGTGTCATTTTATTAAGAACACATTAACAATTTGTCCAGTGATGATTTTAACAGAAAATCCATATTGTGAAACTAATTATCCATCTAATTACACTTCCAGATTGATGACTCTAACGTCAGTAGTCTTTCGCACAGCAGATTTCTAACGTTTACGAAAAGCTTAAGCGCGAACTGCAAACAAAATGAATGGAATTCTAGTCATATTTTCGAATTCATCACCAACAACAGGACATTCAAGCTGGTAGAATCAAGAGAACATCATTCATTGTATTGTCAGTAATGTCTCTATGAGAACCAATCAACATTCTGTAATAGCTTTTTGGATGGAAACGATATTTGAAGTACTTTCAACACCGGTGTTTCAATTCATTTTCCCATCATTCTCGTTCCGAATAACAAACGACTTTCATAGGTTTTTGTAAGCAAGGTCACAAGAAAAAACAAGGGTAATGGTTCCAATCCTTATTTTCGTCGGAAAAATTCGACAAGTAGTTTTCAGTTATAGGTATACTTCTCAGTAATACTTAAAATAAAACATCTCCCTTCTTAATAGTTGCTAAGAAGATGAGAGATGAGTATGGTTTGAAATCGATGACTAAATTAGCGGTCACGCATTCCGCTCAAGCGGTGACGATGTAGCGAAAGAGCATGACAAAAAACTAAAATCATTTCCATCCGTGACCAATACGCGGACCATCTATGTCTGTATATCTGCAATACGATTTTCTTCGCTCTCATCGGAAAGATGGAAGCAGTGAGCAATTTGTGGAAGCTGATGGCTAACGATGAAGCTATTCATTAAAAGTCGAAGCGAATAAATGTTTTCATTACACGATTGAAGTTGTGTTCCGTATGTATGGAGGGAAATTGTGTGTTAAGGGAAGCAAGCAGTGCTAACAAAATGGAGTGAGAATTGCATCAACATAGGCATATGCAAACAAGCATTAGTTTTTTTTTGTGTAGAAATAAAACGAATCATTGTTTGACACTTACGAGAACAGCAGACATGGCGTGTTGTAGAAAAGCCTGCAATGGCCCAGGCGATGAGCTGGGGGCGCCAGAAATTGTTAGAGGACGGTCCATCACCCCCATAGGACTAAATATGATCTCGATTATATTCATAAATCTTCACTGTTCTCCCTTTTCACTCATCTTCCATTTTATCGATATTTTTGTCGTTCTAAAAAACAAGATCTATTGCCTGCCACTGAATCCCTGGCTGCGGTTATTGACTATCTTTATTTTACCACTAACTTTTTCCATATTATAAAAATACTAACGTAGAAGACAAAGGCGACATTTTCAATAAGGAAACAAAGCAAAGACGAAAATCAGAAATCAAAAGAGCTGATCGTCTCTTGAAATGACGAAGTAGGCTGCATTCAGCAATCTGCTAGGAATGCCGGTTAACGTCACGAGAGTGGAATAGCAAACAACGGACAGAAACCAAGAAGACGTCAATGTGAGATTTTTTAAATTCACACCGCTCTCGCTGTGCAGCATGGAATACTCTTGCAAATTTTTGTTCATCATGCGTAAGCATACCTTGATAAAATTTTTGAGTGTCACCTAAAAAAAAAGTTTGAAGGGATGGGAAATCTAGGAGAGTTCGGTAGATGCAATGAGATTAAAGCGAAATTCGCTTTTCACATCACTGTTCACAGCGATGACCAAAGAGCCGCTTATCGATGGCATTCCGTGGAATGTCTCCTACCTCTGACATATTACACACTGAGGAAAAATTTCATCTTCCAGCAGAAGACCCTTTAATACTGCAGCTGATGCAAAAAACGGGTATGTTTTCAGCGATTGGATTGATAGGGATTTGTGGACAATCTATAAATAGGCAAAAAATGTTTTTTCTATTTATTTTTCCTGGAATTAGTTATTGGCGATGGGGTTGGTAGGCATGCAGATTAGGTGTATTCTTCCACTACTTCTTAAAGTAAACAGCAGTACGAGACGTAGAAGGCGATGCAGCAACGCATCTCTTTGCTTGACTAGCAATGATGACTTACAATTCGTTGAAATGTTTACAATGACTAAAGCAAGACTACGTTAACGTAGCGTAAAATGTTCCCATAAAAAAATCAGATCCAATAAGACCAGACAAAAAAAAGTATAATAAATGATACATAAAATAAAGTATGTAAGACGCTTAGTCACCAAATTACGGGCAAATGTGGTAAAGAAAAAAAGAATCCGAATTGAAGGACATTGTTGAGTCGACAACGTACAATTGAGGGGCTGTATTTACACTAGTAGCAGTCGTCCATGTGTGCCCAGAGTTCTGCATTGTTATGAATGAACGCGCACTCTCTTCTAGAAAACAATGACATAGTCGTTTGTCTCCGGAAAGAAGTCGCTGAGCAGATTATTCCTTTCTAAGATGGAATTTGAGTGAGAGCGTTGTGAAGAATATCGTCCGACTTCTATGTCGTGGTGTCAAAGATTTTTTCGCGTTTATGATTTTCTACACAAAAAATGGGTTAAAAATCGACCGAAAAAAAAGCTGAGAAGTTGTGAAATCTCTGAAGGGTTCAGAGTAATCAGGGTATTATGCAGATATAATGTTGTTGGATGGTAAATGCTTCCATCTTGTTTCTAACAAAGGTTAATGTAGGAGTTTCCATCGTCAGAGGGGCTAATTCCTATATACGACACCGTGACATTATGACGATAGCAGCAACACAGAGTAATTCTTTCAAAGAATTTGGGTGAACAAATCCTCTCGTGACTTCTCAATTTTGCAATCGACGCCAACAAAATAAGATAGGCTCTCAGAATTAGCCGACAAGAAGATATTGTTGAGCGTGGGAGAAAAATTATCACAGTCAGTAATGTTGCGTCCTTGACCAGACATCGAACACATTGACGAAGATAAAAAATCTTCAGACAACGAATGACCGTTTCATGGAGCCAAGGGTGGATATCGGGGCGATCTACCGATGAAAGAAAATAGATTTGCAATGAAGGTGGGTAAGTCACTAGAAATGTAGTCGGTGGGCTTGTGAGATATACATGCACAGAATATAAGAGAATGCTGGAGATCGAGTATAGTGCGTATATTTCAAGTACCAAGTTTTCGGAACTTTCATTAGCTGCATCAAATTGCTTCAGCAGATCGCTGACCCGTTCCAGAGAACACCCGCTGCACGCGGAAGCACTATTGTGCGCTCTACTAATTTACGCAAATATTTGTGACGTTGGTAGCTGCAGCCATTCGACTCGACGCCGGGCTTATGTCGAGGTCAACGATTACGACCTAGAGCAAACTGTATCTAGGGACTTTGAATTGCTATAATTGTCATGATTTCTAAAAGTGTTCTATCACAGAAATTTAAGAAAAGTTTGTAACAGACACGGCTAACACTAAGTATAAAAAGTGCATTTGATTTTTTCTTGGAAAAGACAGCAGAATGGTACGGTTTTAATAAAACTTCTCAACTCCTAGATCGCTTTATTCCAAGTTAGCACTTCATAGATGAACTAGGTTTCCGCAGCATAGCAGAGATGAAATGAGGATTTGATGCGCGCGGTGTCCTTTGTTTTGTCAATTTAACAATAATAATAATCCTTCATGAATGAGCTATCCATGTGTCTCAGTTAAAGATCGTCAAGATGGTCAATGATGCATACAGTGGTCTACACAATTACCTGAGAAGGCCTAAAAATGAATTAAGTCAATGTTGTTTCACCCTAACCATTATTTAGCCCAGGAATAAGAAAACAAAATTATTTTAGATTGTTTAACTTTTTGTCTGCTACCTACTAATTTCTTCACGGCAGGATATCATGTAAAATGCAATCACAATGATGTTGAGCCATTTGCAAAACCTGGACCCCTGACCAGGCTCTGACCCTCAATTACGCTTTCCGGGAGCTCACATATTACCCACTGCACAACTGAGGGTCTTGCTTTGCTTTTCTCTCAACCAGTTTTTTTATCCTAACGGTGTTATCAGCAGTTAATTTAGATTGTCTAACAATTGCTGGATTGGTCATGTTTACGAAAATAATTAGCTATCAGTGGACAACCAATGACAACCACCTTGTGTTAAAGGGGCAGTACTGGGTCGGGTTTTCCACTGAGCAGCTCGTCACCCAGAGGATAGGTCCCTGTGAAAGCAAGAAGACCTACAGATTGTGGGTGTAAAGAAGAGCATGACGCTGAAAGCTTAACAAAAGTTTTGCAAGACATGCGTCATCTGGAAAATCTAAAACATTTTATTTTTTTATCCGCTGTACGAAGTCTGGTAGGACGTTTCAGATCTTGTGGGATGGCCGACTTGAGCTTACTAAAGAAGTGGAAGAAAATGACAACCAACTATGCATTTGCGAGCAACTTAACCATTGTGCTACCCAAAACCGTATTCACCAGTTATTCTGAAACATTTTTATTAATAACAGGGATGTCGACGATCTATGACTTCAAACCTGATTTCCTCGGTTGGCATATTCACTCAACTCTAAACAATGTCGGAGAAGATGGATACGTTGTTTCTGCTGTTCTGACTTCTGAAGCCCGAAGTTCAATAGCGCTTGGAAGCTTGGATGGTCCGCCTTCATTGGTTGTGCGGGCGGACCTCAGCAGAATTTAAGTTATTTCTGAGTTTTGCTGGTTTAGCCATTGTGGTTCAGTAGAGCGCAGACGCCATCCAACTAAAGTCTTCCTCAGGTCGTCACCACCAAAGGTAGTCTTCGCTCTTGTAGATAAGAGGGAGATTTACCACCTCGTTACATGTTTGATACCATGATAATGGCGGATCCCCGGCATTGGTTTTCTCTTAGCTGAACTTCCTGATGGAAACGCAGGACTTCTTCTCAGCATGGGAGACTCTGCTGGAGGGATGAATCCCCTCACTGTACATCGCAGCCCGACACCCTGGAACATTTTCCAGCCATGACGAGGTGTAAACCGTTGGAAGGAAAGTTCAATAATATAATAATCATTTGGATTGAAATCTAGATGCTGGATGAAGAGAACAAAGCAAAGTAGACTCGAGCGAAGGTCTAATGGGGATTCTGGCCGTAGAAGTATTATATACGAAAGTGAAGGACGGCATACTTAACTCAAACCCACGTCAACTGTATAACGTCGGAAACGCTATCGCGTTGACCACTGATGTCAAAAAAAACGGATGAATCAATACAGACAGCAAAAGTAGTAAGAAAAAAGACTTAAGCTTAGTAAGAAATATAGGTAAGTATGGTCAGCTACTATCATGAGTGTCAGCGCGAAGTGCAAAAAGAATGGAGCATTGATCCCAATAGTCGATAGGCCATAACAACAAATTAGCACGTTCTCCATTGTTGGAAGAATCTATGGCACTAAAGCATTAAGGCGAATGCTGCTACCCGTGACCAGTACTACTTCTATTATCTTTGTGAAATATATACCTCTTTTTTACTGATTGTTCGACCTTTCATTGCTTAATATATGTGCTCTTTAGTTGAAAAGTGGAGCATGGAGCATAATCCTTTCTTGGGTGTTGAAAATGGAAGAAAATATCATGTAATTCGTATTCATCTGCAAAATTAGTAATAAGGAAACTACATGCATACTTTTTACAATATATTCTGCTTTTTAAAAAGTTTTAAAGACTTATCTAGAAGTCCTAGAAATTTGAACAATACTCATATAAAACACTGCAAGGTATAAAACTGCAGCATGCGCTCCAGTAGTCATAGAGGTGCTAAGCAAAAACACACGTGGTTCCCGGTTCTATCCCGCGCCCTGAATTCGCCAAGCAAGTTTCTTCCCTCCGGAGTTGACATATTGGTTCCAGACTTGACTGGAAAGCTGGCAATACTGACGTGACAGTCATATATTGGTCCACCACAAGTGATTGTATAGGCCCAACCATTTCTAATGATGCTTAGTGAAGTCGGTTGCAGGGCGCATCACTCACCGACTGATCAACGCTGAGAACTCCATCCTAGTTTATCCTAAAGCATTCCATTCTCGACTAAAATCACACAAAATATTTTCTACGCTGGAAATTCCATATAGGTCTGAATTAACCGCAAATTTCAAGCACAGGAATGTCAAGTCTTGAACACTGTGTCACGGTTAGTACTTATATGTGTTTATGAAGGATAATAAAGGATAAAGGGTAGAGATAAAGCTCTCGACGTTAATCAATCCATGAAGGATGCGCCATGCATTCGACTTCATTAAGTATCGTTGGAGGTGATTGAATGCATATCTGGCCTTTACAATGACTCGCGGTTAGCGATGTATTGAGCCAGTGCTGCTGTCCTCCCAGACAAGTCCGTTACCAATTTGCTTACCCCAGAGGGATGGAAGACTTGGCGGGCCATGAGAGTGGAGATCGATTCCACGTGTGTGTTGCAGGGCGCCGCCGACCACTGCGCCACATGCGCCCTATGTACGTTTGTGAAGGCGATACTTAATTACTGGTTTGGTGTCGCCTTCATTTCTTGTGTGACCATCTGCAGTTGGATAAGAATGTATCGATGTACTGGCGGACGTTCCCGTTCTTGTCGTTCATGTGCAAATTGTCTAGAACAGCTGATCCGAAGAGAAACCGTGATTCGACACTACTTACCCACTACTCAATATGTGATGGACATATGGAAGAGGCAAATTGCTCTTTGCTCTATTATACCAACATTCGTGCGATTTGATTAGAAGACGCGGCAATTACTGTAGATTGAATGACATACGCGTAGTCATCAAATGCCTCATTGCATAAACACCTTAGGAGCTTCATATGTTAACTAGAAATGCTTGAGATGTGTGTGGCATTCAATTGTGATTTCCCTACTTCATATTTAAGCACATTTAACTGTTTCGCGCCTTTGATGGACCACGGGGTCATGCGAATCCTTGAATGCGACACATAAGAATCTAAGGCAACGAATTAAAACAGTGGCGAATCCATAGAGTATCTAAAACTAAAGAGCTTTACTAGTTAAACGTAAATCACCGATGTAGCTTCGATCAATAATCCGTAACAAAGATTGCGGGAACATTGCAACTTCTTATGAAAAATTTTAAGTTAACATAATTCTGCCTCAGCACCGAAGGAATGATTTCGGACGTTGCTGCCTAATATGCTGTTGTATGTAATATATATATATATATATATACTGTTTCATTTCACCAATACAATTTAATGCAAGCGACCGCCAAGTTTTCCGTCACTCATGAAACGGCAAGATTTCCGAGGTATCCCCAGTTTTATTGGGTGTGGTGAAGGCAGGACTTTGCTAACCTAACTTCATCTGAATGCTAAGCGCCGTTTCAAGCGTAATTACACGCTTACTTCAATTCAGTTGAATCTTCATTGTCTCAATTCAAAATGGAAGAAAAAACCCTAAACTTGGTCAGCATAGAATAGTTGAGTCGTATATGGAAAGTGTTGCACCATCCAGCATTTTATTTTTTTGCAGAAATTCGGAGAAAAACATAGCACTAGAGTTTGTCAAAAACACAAATATTTGTTTTAAGTTAACAATGAAATACTGAATTTTTGTGGAATACACTTCATTTAAACATAACTTTTGCTCTTGTCGAATGAAATATTGATTTTATTGCTACAAAAAACAAAAAGCGTGTAAGCTCCTGCTCCTTCTACCACATAAGCAAAACATTTTGACTTATGTGTAACTGCATGTCCATATTATTGGAACTGCAAGTGCTCCTCTTGAGCACAATTCGCTACGCTACTCGTTCCACGGCCCGCCCTCCGGAAAGGGTTACGGTAGCAGGGGGCAGCACCTTCCAATGGGCAATTCACTTGCTCATCGACTAACTTGCCACTCCACCCTAAACAAATGTTTCCAATCTGTTCTGGGCTCAGTTTATTTCAACATGATTCGGCAAGTTTAACAGCGTTCCCATTATGGGGTCAATTAATGTTTCCCAGCGCTCCAACTTTGGCAGGGTAAGTAGTTACGAAAGTGCTTGCAGTGATGACTGGGTTGTTCAACTCATATTTGTTTACAGAAGCATCATTTTCTGTACCTGTATCCAGTAACGCAGAAATGACGATGATTGTCAATGACGGAACGTGGCGTGAATCACAAACGAAGATCAAGCTAAGGCCGATTGACTGTTCAGGTCGGAAAACGAGTTGTCGTTTGCTCGCTCTCTCAGCACGTTCCAAATGTAGCTAACAAAGTTCACGCAGTTTACCTCTGCTTAACAAATACTGAACCGCCTCGACAAGCACACATTTCTGAGATGGTCATATTTCAATTATCACAGCTGAAAAAAAGGTACGAGACCAATCCTTAATAATAGCCTAGAAGAAAAAGCGATAACTATAAAAAGCATATTGAGAAAACAGTGCAACCACAAAACTTGAAACAGTCATCGGCTTGACGGAATATCACGTTGAAAGACTGTTAAGCCGTCATTGAAGAGATCCAACATAATCAGCACATTATTTTTTGCGTTCACTCTTTTTTAGCATCGCTCTGTCTGCCCGATCCTAAGGAACGAGTCTCTGGCTTGATGTGTATATCGCTTCAGTTTGGATCCATAAAATTTGCCGTTGTTCTTTGTACAAAAGAAGAAGGTTTCTCAAAAGGATCTCATTTGGAGGTAACCCCTTGTATAAATAAATGGATGAACTCTACTGACCTAATATTTCCAACGGGTTCTCTTTATGAATTTTTGATACACAGCATTAGAGAGTTTCAGTACATAGGCATTTCTTTTTGAACTAAAATTTGCAACCATTCGGTGTACTCGAAATCTACCTCACTACTACCAATCCTTACGCAGACCAACAGCCTCTCTTTAAAAGAATAGTTTTTGGGTTGTTCCGATCACATGCAGAGCCATTTCATGCTGTGAGAAATACGAGATTAATTCTAACACTTTTTTCTTGTTTGAGCAGAACGTTCCTAATGCTGCCTGTACTTTTGAAATTCTAAATTCGCATGGTACAGCGTTACTTTTTGGTTTCGTCTAGGAGAAACATGAATGTTTCAGCTACCTAGATCATGGAGACACATAATTCGGGAAGACACATCAAATGGCAATGTCGAAGGCAACACCGTACGTCGTACAATACGGTGTGGTGATGAGATTGTTCTCAAAGCAGTAGCACCGCTTACATCAGCGACTGAATTTGAGAAGAAAGAACCAATGGATTTGTCGATTGACATGAAATCGTGTCCAGGTACTCTTCAAGGTTTTCGAATGACAAATACTCATTAGTAAGTTCCAGTTATTGTTGGTTTTCTCGTCGTAAGACTGATAAACATTTGCTAAGTATTCTTAGTTCTTTCGGCGACATCATATTCTCGAATTTCAATCATGTGTTACCGTATTCCGGCTAGTCATTTGGTAATCCAGTGGGCTCCACGTAGAGCGGAGCTCATTACACATCTAATTTCGCGCTAAACTGCCGCAAGAACACAAACAACTCTAACGTCGGGAAGGGCATTAATATCGCTGGAGCTGAAGAGCCAGCCAGCTGTTTAACTAGCATTGTTCACTTAAAATGAACGAAATCTCAGGATCCGATTCATATTAAACAATCATAGCAACAACAAGCAACCACTGAATAACTGACCAACTAATTTATTGCTATTTTGGCTTCAGACACTGACGGATTTTCGTGCGACCGTTGTGGAAAAGTATTCAGTTATTCATATTACCGAGATAAACATCTCAAATACACAAGATGCGTTGACAATGGCGACAGAAAGTTTCCGTGCCCAATATGCCCAAGGTAATCACTTCAAGAACAAATTCATTTTTTTCTCACTCGGAAATGCAAACACATATTGTGGACTCGTGACGCAATCAATTGCGTTCATTATCGCCGTCGTTACAGTAATCGGAAGGGCAATGTCGAGCGCTTCCTTTATAATGGATTGGGTATGAGCAAGTGAGCTGGGTAAGCAGCTGGCTCGAACCTCTTTAGCAGTGTCCCGACGCGTCGATCCATTGCCTAAATAGATGATGGTGTACTTGCTTTTCAATTGCAAGGGTCTATAGTAGTTTTAAGTACTCTCGTGTACACCGTTATACGCCGTTATAAAGCATTTGTATCTCAAGTACAGACCGAGTTGTGTGTGTTTGATACACCATGTGTATGTATGCACGTGCAAACACTTGAGAGCTGTCTTTGCTCCATGTGAGCAACCTCCACAATCCTGAACTGTTCAGGTCTTTCGAAAAAAGGGATCGCCTACGAATTCACATTCTGCATGTGCACGAAAATCACCGACCTCATTTGTGCTCTGTTTGCGGAAAAGCTTTCAGTCAGTCGAGTAGTCTCAATAAGGTGTGTGTGCTGGATGATTTCTACGATTTAATCCCCATTCATCATTCCTCTTCTTCTATGCCCACTGTACCATACCTAATTAGTTCTACATTTTATTTCTTTTTTTTTGCTCAGATACTTCCCTGAGGTTATGTTCACTAGGTAAAGTTCAAACCCATTGCAATTAATAGAGAAAAAACCATATCGCCGCTTCATCGTAATCATAAATTTATCCATACAGAGATCAGCCCATCAATTTCTTTCATTTTTCAGCCTTGAAATAGTCTAAAGGGCGACCCATCTGTAAATCAAATCACATGCTTTCTTCTTACCATAATTCGAACAATCAAACGCTGATTATCGCATTTCTATTAAATCCTCTTCATGTCTCTTGATCTGGCTCAATATGGTATCAGTTACTATTTTTGTTCTGTGTTTGCCAACACAAAAGAGTGGCTCTGTGAGAATTGTGGAGTGCCGAAGGCTTCTCACTGCAATAGGTCTTCAGCTTGAAAGATCAATTTTACCACCTCTTCCCCCTGTTAATTACCAGGTGATTCAGGGGCAGTAACTTTCAATCGTTCCTGCTATGTGCCAGAGGTGCTTGCAGATTCTTAGCGCTTGAGGGGGGTAATGTTGAAACACATGGTTGAGGGAATTCAACTAGAAGCTATGATTATGCCTCTTTCGCTAAAAATTAGTAGGAAATCAAGTTAATCCCGTTCTAAATATGCCCTCTATTCGCGTTTCTCAACAGTTCACCGCTTCGTCTTTGTTGAGAAGTGTTGTTCATAGGTGTCCAACTGTAACGCGTATCGTAGAGTGTATCCTACCAGCAGAGTCTCCCAAGCTGAGAAGGAGCTCGACGTTTCCATCCGAAAGCCCTGCTAAGAGTAAACTAATACCAGGAATTACCACTTTCCTAATGTCAAACTAGTCGCACGATAGCAAATCTCCCTGTGATCCACAAGGTGGGCGAGGGTGGTGACGGCTTCGACTAGGAGGACCTCGGAACTACAAAAGACCACAATGGCTAATTCAGCAAGTGGAAACTGTGCTAGAATTCACAGAACTAGCGAAAATAGGCCGTCCTCGTATCCAAGTAATATCCTCTTTCCACTAATATTTGGTTATTCATCATTGTGGAGCACCCCCCATTTGCTCGGCTATAGCTATAGTACAAGCTAATGTATTCTACACCAATTGATAGGCGACAGTGCAGCTTCCTAGTTGTTGACCAAAAAACTTGCTCCACTTTGTATCACTTTTTCCGAGATCTGAAAAATTTTTTCTGGTAACCATTTTGCTGATTTCACAACCTCACTTGGAACATCCGCAGTTGTCCTTCATGTAATAAGTAACATCGTTCTGTGGCGAAAAGCACTTCTTCCGTATGTCAGCTGAGTAACGAACGTGATAGTTAGTGTACATTAAAACAAAGTCAAATGGAACATGTTTAGAAAACGAAAACGAATGCGTTGACGAGAAGCATGAACTTTGCGTTAATCGAGCACTGAAGCAAGAGTAATCTTCCAGCCACAGAATATAGGCGTGGAGCTGGGAATTCCGTCTTTTCTTCAGTAGATCTTCAAACCTTTAAGCAGGCCTTTCCATTCGATCTAGACACGAGGGATTGGATCATTTCGAAGCATTCTCGATGAGCTTAAGTGGTGCACCAGGAACAAGCAGTATTTTCCACGAACGTCGTGCTTTAGGAATTCAGCCAAGTATCAATTATTATACATATGCTGCTTGCTTGTGCCAACACTTGTTCTACTTGGATGATGGTTGGTGCTATAACAATGATGTCATGAGCAACGTAAAAATGATGTTGATGATCAACGACTTCAATCACATGCTGTCTAGCCGAACTTCATGTGGAATGTCGGTCTTTACTATATTCTTATTCGAGAACACAATTTCTAAAAACCATGACGAACATGTACGCGAACAAAACATATTCCCATTTATCCGAAGCCAGAAAATTGGTATCACAGTTAATTGGAAAAATGCACCTTGGATGTACGAAATGATGAGTGCACTGCGCCAGAAGAACTAATATTCCAGGAAGAATCTATTCGACCAGCATCCAATCTTATGCTTGAAGAAAACAAAACCTTCATCTAGTAGCCGAACCTATACGAGATTTCGAAAAACCTCGTAGAAAACAAATGTGACGCAATGAAGTAGGTGGCAGAGTTTAATCGGAAAAATGTATGGCGACGATTCATATAAAAGGATAAAGAGGAAAGCTCTCGGCATTAATCAATCTTTGAGGGATGCGCCGTGCAATCGACTTCACTAAATAGCGTTAGAGGTGGACTATACAGTGAGTCTCGGTGGCTTACCAATGTATTGAGTCAGTGGAGCTATCCTCCCAGACAAGTCTGGTACCAATTTGTCGACCCTGGAGTGATGAAAAGTTTGGTGGGAGGCCTGTGCGCGTTAATCAAGCCTATGTGTATTGGCAGAGCGCCTCCGACCACTGCGCTAGGCGCACCTCTTACAGTTCACATAAATAGAAAGAAAAGGAGGTGGGTGATCTTGAAAGTAGTGCCAATGAATGGCCTTCTCCACTCCCCTTTGCTTGTTTCTCCTCCAAGGGAACACCTTAATTAATGAAGCGACTGAGATAATACCAGTTAAGAAAGCTCAGTTGGCCCGCTTCGATTTTATCCCCCATCGCATTCCGTGATAAAATTACCTCAAACTACGCAGTAATATTGAAGACTAACTATTGAAATGTAGACCTCATACCACACTTGTGATAAAGCAGTTACGCGATTCATAATGAAGTTCATACTATCCCAAGTTACTGCAAACTTCATGGTTGGAATCTTGTCGGAATGAAAAAGTTTGAAAATATCTGGAGAATCTGTAGTAGAATTCTGACCACAGACGTATTAAAAAACGCTGATCCAAAAAAGGAAAAAATCGTAGAGAAGTGCATCCTGAAAATAATAGTTTTTTGGCATTTCGATATGGAAATGGAACTGTGAAAATCTCCGCCGTACAGTAGTGAAACATGATTTCAGCATCATCGTGTACATTCTGGAGAGAGACCATACAAGTGCTCATTTTGTCCAAAGGCGTTTACTGCTTCGTCGATTCTGCGCACTCATGTAAGACAACACAGTGGTGAGAAACCATTCAAGGTGATGATACAACACCGTTTAAAACGTTTGCGATATAGCTTAAGTTGGAGAGTTCAATTGCAGTGTGCGCACTGTGGGAAACCGTTCGCCTCTCACGCTGCTCATGACAGCCACGTTCGGCGCACACATGGTGTACAGAAGGACTGACATACTGCAAGACGTCACCACTTACAGAAAACTTGCACATCTTTTCGCTTTTTTTGTTAATTCATTATGTCGTAAAAAAGTGGACTGTAATAAAAAAACAGAGATGAATGTAAATTCCTATGTCTTGATAAGCAGACACGAGATTGCTAATTCAACGTGCCTTCCACAGTCACGAACGTTTTTCACGGATTACGTATTCTATACTACATTGCCAACTTCGTGTCTGTTTATCAAGCCCGCAAGCCTGTTGGTTAAAGTTAGGGCTAATTTGGTATTAGAAAGTATTATCGATGTACCAGCAAGATATGGGAATATTTCTCACTCTTCAACCAAAATTGGGACTGTCATTCCGCTTTGGCCAGCAAACAAGAATGTATACACGCCAGTAACAGGTCAGACAACTGACTGAAATGACTAACCGCTGAAGAGGTTTTGATAACAAAGACATGAATGAAGCGAACAGTTACCTTTGAGCAACATTAGTCTCAACATGTTGGCTATGCACTGTGACCAAAATGTAGCAAACGCAAACGCACTGGTTTCTCTAAATCGCCGATTTGTTATTTGTTTGGAAAGCGCGTCCTAACGAGGAACTACACGCTAATTCATTGAACGGCTCGAAAAGTCACCATAGCCTTCGCGAGGGACTTTTTTTCTCGCTAAATACCTTTCAAAGTCCATCAGCAAATGTAATTAGTTTTAATGCGGAATGATAATTTATTGAAAATATTTGTTATAAAATATTCAGCTGCACGTGATCGATCGACTAGTAGAAAACTGAGAGAAGTGAAATACTTATAGCATTTGAAGAGATTAATGGTCTGCTATGAGGCTTCAGTTGGAATTTGTATTTCGAAGTGTATGCTTAGAATAATGGCTGTATGTAACGCAGTGGTTAGAGGTGCCATGCAATACACATGCGTTTGATCCAGCTTCCAATGCTCACCAAGCCCTCCATTCCTTCAGGGTGACCAAACTGACACCACCCCTGGCTGGGAAGGTAGAAGGGCTGACTCGATACACCGGTAGGCCACCGCGGATCACTGTGTAGGCTAGATATGCATTCAATCACCTCTGATGATATTCGATGTAGTCGAATGCGTGCCGCATCGCTCAGGGATTGTTAAACGCGGGCAGCTTCATCTTTAATCCTGTTCAGAATAACAGCCAAATCTTCCTCATAAAAGGATCTCTTGCATGTTAGTCGCGAGGCAACGTGGTGCGTCTCCAGGAAGCGGATAGGGGGCAAGGGTCATTGCAGAGCAAAAAGGAGCTTATTCTTTCCTGAGATGTAGATGGATCCAGAGGATTGACTACCAGTTTCTGCTGCACCGATTTGCTTTCTGTGCTTACGAGGTAGGCATAAAAGAAGCAGAAGCTGCTTATTATGCGAATGCAAATTTATGTGTTAAGTCTTATCTGCAAATGTCATGAAAGTGTTATAGAATCCATGTCAATTTGATCTTTCTAGGCTCAGAAGGCAGAAATCGCCGAAACGTCAGCTATTGTGTGCTAATAAATTCCATAGTACCAATATCGTATTTGGTCATTAAAGAAAAGCAGCGAATTAAATGTTTAGTTCATGGAACCGCTCGACTGTGGTTTCGCGTTCTGTGATGCTAGAGTGATGTAAATATGAAGTTGATAAAGTTTTCCTTTATAAATTCACGTTCCCACCTCGACCACCGGAATACTTGATACTTGAATGCACGTCCTCACTGGTTGTGTGGGTCCCAGCATAATCTCCATTTTTCGGAGATTTGCTGGATTAGCCATTATGGTTCCTGGAGTCCCGAGGTTAGCCTGGCCAAAGTCTGCCACAGGTCTTCACCACCACAGGCAGTCGCAGCACTTGTGGATCACAGAGAGATTTACCACCATGTGACTTTGATACCAGGACGATGGTTGATCTTGATATTGGTTTACTCTTAGCTAGGCTTCCTGATGGAAACGCCGGACTCCTCAAGTTAGGAGATCCTGCCAGGAGATGAATCCACCGTTGTACATCGCAGTGCGACACCCAGGAACACCTCCCAGCCACGATGAGGCGGTAAAACGTTGGGAGGCGACCACCAGAATAGTAAGCAAATATTCCCAAGGTGAAGTGTACTGAAACATTTTTTTCGCAGCTGTTTTCAAGAAAACCAACTTCGAAATCACGATTATCGCTTCTGGTCTCAAGCAGTGATAAAACATGCGTTTCTTTGTTATAAGATTCTGTAAATAAAAGCAAACCCCTAAAATAAATCATAGGAGAGCATAGTCTCATCCACATGTTGCAAGTAATAGCTGTTAAATAATTTTTCTGGACAGAAAGAAGACAAGCGATATCGATTTGCGTTCGCTCTGAGGAAAGCGTCTCATCTCTTGCATTCAAATGGAAGGGAAAACAGCTCGCCAAAAGAAAATACACACTTTTCTGAATGGTTATGGGATTGTTAGATTGAAATAGAGTGTGTAAGAAACAGCTTGATCTGCTGAAGACTGACGCTTAGGAGTGAGCGTATCCGATCATCGACCACCACGGAAAGATGAGGAAGTAGCAAACAGAATTCGACCACGTTCGCATAATTAAATCTGAAGTGGAGAATTCTACTTACTGAGATGTTTCGCTTATATAGAAATAATGCCAAAGTGAGATAAGAGACAATATACAGTGACCTAAAACGACGTCTCGCCTTCCTAGTTAAAGATTACAGCCCAGGGAGTTAGCTCTGACCTATAAGAATGCTAACAACAAAGCACCAATCCGCCTATTCCGCTTGCTCTAGGAATTCCGTAAAGAAGACCTAGGAACACCTTACTGTGGCCATCACAAGACTATAAAAAAATATCTTCGAGAAGAATTCAACACTGAAACGTGGAAAGAAGATGACGTCATCAGTTTGCAGGTGAGACCACATTCTAAGATGAACACCTGCATCAATGAATGAATAAAAACAGTGTTGACGCAAGAAAGCCATGCAATTGTGGAAAATTCCATATTTAAGCAAGTAGTGCTAATAATAGGACTCTATCCTTCTTTTCCTGATCTCCGCAGATCATTAGAGGTATGACATGGTTGCTGGTCGCAAGCAACGTAGTGTGGTCCCAACAGGTTGACGTGAGGTTAATCCAGGAGTAAAAGCAACCTTATGCTTTTCTGAGATGCAGGTGGAGCCACTAGATGGACACCCTATTCGTACCGTGCCGATTTCGCACACAGCATCTGTGTTTGCGATGAAGTATTCATGCGTGCGTAGGTGTGTTCTCGTTTATGTGGATTGTATTCTACGAGTCAATATGGCCAATAGCCTGAAATCAAGAAGTAGGGAACTATATAGGAGGCCGTTAGGAGTTGCCAGACCACCCATGAGTATACTCAGCCACACGTTTAGAGCTCAGCAAGCTATGTGTGGGTACCAAATGCTAAACGCAGTAAAATAAGTGGGCCTAACTCCTCTGGTAGCGAAAGAGCCCCTCAATATGGAGGCGTTGTGTCGGATGTGTAGGGAGAGGCCTATAAAACTCCGGGACCGTTCTAGGGCGTCTAGTCGCAAAGGGTTAAGATGGCGATCTATACCTATAATGCAAGGTCACTTGTTTCGGAGTCCTAGACAGAGAACATGATCATGGAGGCAAGAAGGACATCATCAAACTGGCCAAGACGAGAAGACGCTACTCCCATTCAACGCCGTCTATGACGCCGGAGAAGAACTGTTCCTGGGAAAAACGCAACAGTAGAGGAGTCGGATGAGGCGGCGGAGATCTCGTCAATACGAGTTTGACCGTGAACATTAATTTATTCGAACAGCTAACAAACCGAATGGAACGTTTACGTTTGAAGAAACGCGGATCAATACAGGCTTTGACAATCTTTGTCGTCTACATACCAATGATAAGCTATGACAAAAAAGGAGTCGAAGTATTCTATATGGACATGGAGAAGTCCTACAGAAGATGCCACAAATTCTTTAAGGTCATCATTGGAGTCTTAACGCCAAGAATGGACGCAGAAAAGCGTCTGAAGAACGTCACATTGGGTCCTACAGATTAGAATGGAACGAGGAGGGTGAGCGCTTGTTTGCGATTATCATGACGACCAAGACTGATGGTAGCTCGCAAATCTAGAAGTCCCACTCTCAACGCCGTATGTGGGAGTCTTCCAGTGGAGAGCACTATAACGAAGTAGACCAGATCATAGTAAATCAAAAGTCTTAATTAAACAAAGTCATTGTTGTCCCAAAATTCTACACGGAATCAGAGCGTTATCTCCTTCACGTCTAATTCTGCTTGGCGCTGAAAGGACAGAAAACCGTTAAATTCAAAAGAAAAAAACAAAAACGAAGCTCCAAAATCACTATAAACTGGGATTTTTCGGCTAATTATTCGGCTGTTGGGATGCTATTCGGGATGATGCTGCGCTCGACAACATCGACGAGAAGTAGGATCGGTTAATTCAACAACTTCATGTTAGCAGTACGAAAGCGGAGAGTTCGAAATTTACCAAGAGACGTCTATCTCCAGAAACAAACGAGCAGTTACTCCAGCGTCGAGTCGCATGAGTTACAGGCAACCGTCAACTCACGTAAGAACTTGCAAAACAATGCAGACAGTGGATAAAAAAGGTCTTAAATAGAGAGAGCAGCCGTTTGCTCGAGACTGCAGAAGCTGCGAAAAGCACTCGTAAAGCTCCAGCGATGCTTCGCCAATTACAAGACCAAGATGACTGCACTCCGACGCCCAGATGGAACAGTTACAACTTCCAGAAAGGCAATGGAGAAAATCATTCACGAACTCTTCTCAGATCTGTTCAGTGGCCAGGTTCACGTGAATTAATGCTGAAAAAGGAAGATATATTATATATATATATATATATACATACATACATACATACATACATACATACATACATACATACACTCCGTTCTACCAGTTCTCCCGCCCGAAATCCTGCATGCTATTTTGTAGATGTAGAACCGCACAACAACTGGTCAGGCCAGGATAAGATCTGAACACCTGAAGAACCTTCCGGCAGTAAACGCATTGGTTCGACCCTTTGCAGGTTAACTGCCCGACAGCCATGCGAGTTAGTAGGGTTTCGAAAAGGATTACGGGAGGATTAAGACTAAAGATTTCGCATACTATATCAATGTCCTTCATGAGTATTACGTAATGGAAATGGTAGAAACTATCGCTTTCTAGGGCACAGATCCTATCAAAATTACCCCATGCCAAAAATATTTATGCCAGATAAGAAACACAAATTTTAAAAAAAGGGAAGTGAAACAAAAAATGTAATGCTATGGTATGAGCACGAAATGCTGTAACCCACGAATATACTATGTGGAACTGAATGATAAGTTGCATAGGACTGTTCAATAACACGGTTCTACAGAGTTCATTGAAACTTATGTTGCGTAGTAGACATGGAACTTCTAATTCCATAATCTTCCCAAAGGTTTACCGCTTCATCGTGGCTAGGTAGTGTTGTTGATGGGTATCGGATCTCGACGTAGAGCAGGGGTTTATCACCGCAGCAGAGTCTCCAAAGCTGAAAAAGGAGTCAGACGTTTCCATCCGGATACCCAGCTATCGTCATATAGATGAATACGAGATACAGTTAATGCAACAAATGTGTAATATTCATATTAACCCACCCTCTGTGACAAACACCTGGCACAACATCTGTGATTAAGGTGCGATCTAGTATGGCGTGCAAAAGTATCGAGTACAAAAAGTATGGCGAAAAGTCCTCGATGTGATAAAATACATCATTGAAGCATGGGTGGAGATCAATCATTACAGGCCAAATGGATGAAATTTTTATATAAACTCAGGTTTTTCGATGAAGATGTTGCCTCGACCGCATTTTGAAACGAAAATTTGTATTTGCTATGAGACTGTGACAACAGCCGCATCGTTGATCCAGAAATTCTTTCCTGATGAACTTTCACTTGTTCACAGTAACACAGCAACAATAAAAAGAGAAGGCATTGAAGTACAAAATTTGTAAAAAAGCCAGTATTCCGGGCTATATAGTGTGCTGCTCAAATTTGTCACACTATCCCAACTAAGGGAAACCAATACCAGGATCCATCACCGTCCTGGTGTCAAACTAGTCGCATGGTGGCAAATCTGCTTCTGATCCACAAGAGCGGCGACTGCCTGGGGTGTTTGACGACCTGGAGCAGACTTTGGCCTGGCTGACCTTGGGACTCCAAAGAACCACAATGGGTAGGCCAGCAAAACCCCGAAACAATGGAAATTATGCTGGGGTCCACATATTCAGTGAAGGGCTATCCAAGCATCCTAAGCTTGAGTATTACAAACATCATGGTGAAAACTACTTTTACACCGTAAAGTTCATCAAATCCTCAACCACACGGTATAAAGGATAAAAGATAAAGGTCTCTGCGAATCCCTGAGGGATGCGGTATGCCTTCGGTTTCATTAAGCATCGTTTGGAGGTGATTATCTCGACGTTACAGTGACCCGCAATGGCCTACCGATGTATCGAGCCAGTGCTTCTATCCACCCAGCAAATCTGGTACTAATCTGCCGATCCCGGAGAGATGGAAGGCTTGGCGAGTCGTGGGCGCGGGGATCGATCTCATATCTATGCTGCAGGGCGCCTCCGAGCATTCGTCACACGCGCACTGCACTTGGTCACACAGTAGCAACTCGAGATACTAGTTGTAGGCAATCCTGGTTGCGTTATAGCAGTATTTCAAGGAAATGGTATTGAATTTCTAGTGCTGACTAAACGACTATAAACGAAACTATTGAAATAAATTGATCATAAATTCCTATTTTTTTAAATGCTATTGATTTTGATGAATATCATTTTTGCACCATCTTAGGGATATGAATGAATGATTATCGCGTTCTTTACGTTTCAGGAACTCATTCATCACTTGAAGGACATCGTGGGAACACAATGAATAGGAAATGTTCATTACGAGGAATACTCGGTAAAATGGCGGTCCTCAGACGATTATTTTTGGCTGTATCTGGTTTGGATTGGAGCGCCGAGTCCGATGGGGATTAATAATCCTCTCAAGAATTAAGACTAACAGGAGTTTCGCATAAAATGGAGGTTATTGTTGGGTTTTACATTTTTCGCAGCGACACCTAGGAATAGGATAGTAGTTCTCATCATTGTAGGGTTGAAGTGGTTCTTTTGTTGCTTTGTTATGTATTTCTTCCATTGTGCTGGCTACATTCTATCGGTTTTTTGTTCTTTTTGCCACCGTATACGATCTAGTTGTTGGAGTTTTTTAGCACATTCATGGTTTTGTAGAAGTTCCAGGAGCAACTTAAATCTTTCGGGCTGTGGAAGATTTTCATTTGTGGAATTCTTCGAGCTGTACCGCTCCTGACTACCAGAAGATGTCTACTGTGGCTTGCGAAGAGCCGTTCTCGTCAGCAGTGGAGTCGTCATTGTTGCAGTACGTCTGTCATACCTGTTTTAAGCACGTCGATGACAAAATCCTTAAGTGTTGTTCTGGTTGTTCTACTATTTTCTATTGCAATACTACATGTCAAAAACGGGACTGGTTCAATCATTCGGTGGGTTGATGCGCTACGGATTCTTTTTCGCTTTCTTTTTTTGTAAAATACCTCCCAACGGTTTACACCTCCATCGTAGTTGGGAGCTGTTTCTGGAGTGTCGAGCTGCGATGTACAGCAGGGGGATTCATCCACCTGCAGGACCTCCTAAACTGACAGGAAGCCCAGCTAGGAGTAAACCAGTAAGAAGATCGGGTACCGTCCTGGTATCAGACTAATCGCATGGTGGCAAATCTCTCTCTGGTTCATAAGAGCGGCGACTTCCTGTGGTGGTGAGGACCCGAGGCATACTTTGTCTAGGCTGGCATCGACACTCCAGCGAAACACAATAGCTAAACCAGCAAAACTCCAAAAATGGAGATTATGCTCCCAAGGACGGGCCGTCAAAATGGCCAAGTAAGTAAAATGTCTCATTGGGAATGTTCAGGTTGAATGCAAATGCTTGAAAAACTGCTCTCCACGGATTCCAAATAGTTTTGTTCGCTTGTTAGCTAGGTTTTACTTTAAAACGCTATCGCAAGGCCGATCTATAGTATCGTTCAACTCGAGAAGCTGCAACGACTTAGTAGATAATTATACAGAGCTTGCGAAGTCTCGGAAGCATACGGAGAACTTTTCCTTGATTTTTAACATCCTGATAAACTATGTGCACGGAATTGATGTTCAACACTGTAAAACTGAGTTGTTCTCAGCGTACGGCAAGGTAAACGTACTCTTTTGCCATCTGTTATGTTGTCTATGTCTCCTTAAATTTTTCTTTATATGGATTTTTAGCTGGTCACTAATGCGTTTTCCATTACTGATACAACCGGAAGAGTTTTAGGAACAGGATTATACCTTGGGTAACTGTTTAGGTTTCAAATTTTTTTCAAACCTTATGTTCATAGTTAGGTTTACTTGCACCTGTCTTTACTCGTTTATTTACTTCTTCATAGTAAATAGTAGGAGAAACTGTTAAGGATTTCGGTCCACAATCATTCGTGTACTCCAGATGCTTTCGTGCGCTTTGAGGGCTCTAGGGCCGTGATGCGTTGTCCTCAATTAAGAAGAACCTACGATATAAATGTAAGAATTAAGACATTTTTACGAATTTCTGTTATTAGTGGTAGTAGCTAATTAGTAGTAGCTAGCATAACATTTTTTATGGTAGGTGACGCCTCATCATGCTCCCAACGGTTTACCGCCACATCGTGGCTGGGAGGTGTTCCTGGGTATCCTGGTTAGGCTGCGAAGTACAGCGGGAGGATTCTTTCCCCCGGCAGGGTCTCCCAAGCTGAGAAGGAGTCCGGCGTTTCCATCAAGAAGCCCACCTAAAAGTAAACCGATAACAGGATCCACCACTGTTCTGGTATCGAATTAGTCGCATGGTGGCAAATCACCACCTGATCCACAAGGGCTGCTGTTGCCTGTGGTGGTGTCGACCTGAGGCACACTTTGGCAAGGCTGACCTCAGGATTCAAAGGAAATAAAATTACTAAACCAGCAAAACTCTTAAAGATGGAGAGTACACTGGGGCCTACACAACCAGTGAGGATGGGCCGTCCAAGTATCCAAGTATTCAAGACGTCTCATCATTGCTTCTTCGGAACACGGATTTGTAGCTTTCTCGGTGAACTATTTTTATGACTTCGCCATGACGCTCAACTTGTTCCGAGTAGACTGTGAAGAATTTTACGACCGATGCTTAGTCGTTTACTTCGGAAATAGGCGTCTGCTTTTTGAAAAACATTAGAGTAAAGTGGTTGACAAAAGCATGGTATAGATTTCACTATGCTCGTAATATGTTCCCTACCATCGGAATTGTTTACTCGGTCCTTTTTTTGTTTTAGCGATATAGCGATTTTTTCGTATGCTAGAGATCTTATCATTGCTTGAGCGGACCTATCTTTAAGATGGTTGTATACAAGAATTCCCATCTCCTGATTCTGAAAACTGATAACTGCCGGCTCATTAATTCATCAGGTGTAGGCGGTGGTAATGGAGAAAGTGCGGTATAAACGCTTTTATCTTCCATTTCGTGAATGCGTTGGAGTCTCTGCTACCTGCTAGTTCGGACTGTCTTCTAGTTCTTGGAATCGATTTCTGTTCAGATGTTAGGCTGAATTTTTTCTTATTTTTACGCAACATGTGCTCATGGTTGACATTCGGGTGGAGGATTTACTGTCGTTACCATCTCAGCTCTTTAATACTGTTCTTTTTGCTGCTAAGGTTTTATATGTATGGAACTTCATATTCAAACAGTTTAAATATTGAAACGTTAAAGTGGTTTTGCTTATCAATTAAGGATAGTTCTAAATTAAAGTAGCAGTAGTATAGTGCAATTGAAATTTTCAAGTTGCTGTTTTCGCTAATATGAAATCATCTGGTTTAGTTCGATGGTTATTCAAAAGGGCTTAGTCATCGTTTTCAGTTTGTGCTACTTTGTATATTTAGCTCCTTCCACCTTACACGTATAGAATTGTTTAATTTTCTGACTCCGTAGTGTATGTGGTAATAGTTTTTTTCTTCTCGGTACTTTCTTTTTATCACCTTCACTCCAACACAGAACCATCGTGAGTGCTGGCTTTGAAACTTTTCTTGGTTTTTGCAGTATTTTTCTTCCATTAGTTCTTGTGCTTTATCTTCATATACCACTTGTCTTTATTTTCATTTAGCTTACAATTTCTTACGTTGATCTGATGAGTACAGCAGCAGAGCGGAACATGATATTGCGTGACCAGTTTTGCTTTACATGCTCCTGTCCAAGGTGTGAGGATACAGAAGAGGTTCGCCTTTTTTTTTAACCTTCAATTTATAATAATGCTGTAGGGTGTTCTTTTCTTAAACCATTATTATTTAACATCGTGCTAGGTTAATACTGGGAACGATGCTTAATCTAGGGGTTTGTTGTCAAGAGGACGACGACTGATATTCAGCCTTAAAAGACTTGTTGGTTTTTGAGAATAAACAATAATTTTTTTGATAATTAGAGGACTTCGTTGGTTTTGAGTATGATTGGATTGTTAAAAAGACTTTACTGTATCGTTCTATGGGAAGGAATGTTATTTGTATTGCTAGTTACTATATGTTACTATGGCCTACCATACAAATACATTACAAAGGATAAAGGATGGAGCTCTTGGCGTTGGTATGCGCCATGCATTTGAATTCATTGAGCATCGTAGGAGGTGATTGAATGCATATGTGGCATCTACAGTACCACTCGCGGTGGCCTACCGACGGATCGAGGAAATACTGCCATCTTCCCAGACAAATCTGGTACCAATTTGCTAACCCTGGAGAGATAGAGGGCTTGGTGGTTCACGGGCGCGAAGATCGATCCCATGTGTGTATCGCAAGGAGCCTTCGACCACTGCGCCACACGCGTCCTTTTCCATTTACATACACATTACTGTTAGTATTTGGAGGTGTTTTGTAACTCATCGCTCTCCATTCAAGCACTTTTTATACTCGCAAACTCTATGTGATAAGTACCATTCATTGTAACAGTCAGAATTGAAATAGTAGTCGATTGTCACCCAAATTTCTGGTTGGTGAACTCGCTCGAAAGACGCTTTTTGTATATTTCTAGATGTAGGTGGAGAATGGAGCTTTTCCGGAACAACGTGCAATACAACATCTTTGCTCTGCAAGCTATCAATTGTCAACAAAAACTGTAGGAAACTATTTCTATGTGTTAGCATGAACTACCGGAAAGAAAATGGAACCCGTTGATGTTATATCTGCCACTCCCGCTCAATCATGATGACACCTATAGATTTCGCCCTTCGTGAGGGTGTTGAACAATGACAGTTCATAAGACATTATTAATTGTTCTGGCCGAAGTTGAATAAAAATCGGTCATTCGAGTTTTAACCTCATTGTTTATTTCTGCCTATGTGCAGCAGATGCTAATTTTTTTATCTAACCATGAGAAATTCCTTGTTCTCACTTTCTTTTTTCGTATTTGATTTTCTGTCATGCTGGATTTTCTTTTATTTTACACGGCCCGTCATCACATCTACTGTGCGGATCCCAGCATTTCTTGCATTCGATTTCTTTCGTCATATGCAACATCCACAATGGTCTTTGAACATTTCGCGTGTTCTTTCAGCTGCTGCTTGAGGATTTCTTCTTCTTTATAAATCTCGTAGAGTGCCGGTCGAGTAAATTCTCCTTTCAATCTTGGAGACTGCCGGACTAACGCGTTCCTACGTGGATTAGAAGAGAGCTTTGGAGCGGGGATCGAACTTGCGCCTTTGTGCCTGATCGACGGCATCACTAATCACTGTCCTATCTCCACCCTTGCTATTATGCTGAATACGTCTGTGTAAATTGAAAAAAAATCTGAAAGGATATGATCTGAGATATATCCACGGTTAGATTCGTACAGTTTTTGTGCGTATTTCTAGTTGCTTTTTAATTTATTTTCTTTTCTATAAAATTCTTTTTATCTTCGAGATGCGTCAAGTTTTCGCTTCTTCACCTTTGAAGGTTATACTTGATACTTGATACTTGAACGGCCCATCACTACTAGTTGTACGAGCCCCCCAGCATAATCACCATTTTTTCAGAGATTTGGTGGTTAAGCCATTGTGGTTCCCTGGAATCCCGAGGACATGCTGGTCAAAGTCTGCCCCAGGTCGTCACCACGACAGGGCAGTCGCAGCCCTTGTGGATCAGAGGGAGATTTACCACTTTGGGACTTTGATACCAAGACGGTGGTGGATCCTGGTATTGGTTTACTCTTAGCTAGGCTTCTTGATGGAAACGCCGGACTCCTTCACAGTCTGGGAGATCTTGCCGGAAGGACGAATCCCCCTGCTGTACATGGCAGTCCAACACCCAAAAACACCTCCCAGCCACGATGAGGGCGGTAATCCGTTGTTAGGTATGGAGGTTATATTTGGAACATTTCATGGATTTGGTATTAATAACCTATAAAAGGCGGTGTGTTCACTCTAATATCCGCAAGTGGCGACCCAGGTCCAAGAAATAGACATTGTGGTGTCCATTTTTTCTGTTGACTAGGTTGCAGAGCTTTTTTGACCACACTCTGTACATTCATTTTTACTTTATTTCATTTTATGTGTTCCGTCACCACATTTAATAGGCATATCCGAACACTTCTTGCCTTTGATTCTGTTTTTTATCGCGTTTCTTCTACAAAGGTGTTTGAACACTTCGTGTGTTGTTTTGGCTGGCGCTTGAGGATTTCTTCTTCTGTACGGATGTCGTAGAATGCTGGTCTAGTCGATTCTCCGTGCGATCTTGGACATAGCCGATCTAAGGCGTTTCCACATGGATTGGGGAAGTACGTTTGGCAAGGAGTCGAGCCAGCGTCTTGCTTCCTTATGGACTGCATCTCGACCACTGTGCTATCTCCTATTTATATTCTTTGGATAGCTAATCGTAAGCAAATAAAAATAGGAAGGGTGGGACCAGAAAAAAAGTCCATTCTCAACACTTAATGTTTTTACAAGGAATCTTTTTCATAAGAGTTCATTGACTGGTAATTTGATCAGCAATTAACGGATATTTGATTGTAATCACTATGGATGGTTACTGTGTGGAATATGCAGACATAAAAAACGCATCGAAATGGATTCAACATAAGATGAGAACTGCTTCTAGATGCTACCATCAATGCATTTTCATGATGGACCATAGTAACACATTGTAAATAGTAGCGTATACATATCATTCATACCCATAGAATGGTAGAGCAAAGTCTTTCCCTACAATGCTGCCATGTTCTCAGCCCCTGAAATCCTTTAGTTATTGGAAAAATTTTTTTCTTATTGTTAAAAAAAACCAGAAAGTCCGCAGCCGACGGAAAATTGTTCGTATTTCACTGGGCCGCCCACAGTTAACGCCGCTCGGGCGTTACCAGTTAATGTCGCATTATCTTGGGACTTTATGCCTTGACTCAATCTCAAATTTCTAAATTCATCCATGGTTTGTTGTGGACTAGTTCTGGTTGCTTCACCTTCGATAGCTCTGATTTCCTACAGTATTGTGTTGGTTTATTTTGAGGGTCACAACTGTGATTTGTATTTTGATAGCTCCTACTCTGCTGTGTTGGTTTTGTTTGTTACTGACCATATCGTTTGCCAACCATAATGTACCTAAAGTGTTGTTTTTTCTACCAAATAAATTGGATTAGAACGAAAGCGAATGTTTCATTCCGCGAGAAGTTGTTTTTGATGGGACATTTGAATGTGTTCACTTTTTAGGACAGCTGGAAATTGTCAGTCAACACTGGATGCTGCGCTGGAGGTTTCTGCTTAGTGGATGCCACAGCAAATGGTGATATTCAACCACTCAACTGTTTCGTTTGCAAAAGGACGGTGGATTTGCATCTTAGCGAGGTACTCTGAATACATGTTGTGATACACTATTTCTGACTGGTGTTTGAAGGAGGTTGGTGTTGTAGGTTATCCTCCGCCAGTATTTGTTTTTATTCAGGCACTCGATTACAATATGAAATCAAAATTGGAGCTAGAAGATGAAATACGGGCGTCTAGTGATTGTCGTGAGTCATGTTGTATTTTTATGGACTATATTTCTTTTGCCGGTAATTTCAGTTTTCTCTAATCGTAAAAAGAAGGCATTCATGCTGTCATCAAGAAAAAAAAGGAGTCGGTTCGAGTATCTTGCGGTGTTGATTGCCATTGCTGCTACTGTTTGTTTCTTGTACAATGTTTATCATCAAGCGACAGATAGTAGGGACGAATTGGTGGTGATAATGGTTGGCAAGATAATAGGGAGCTCTTCAAAAAAGGAGAAGAGGAAGTAGGTTTAACTCTTCATGTACTTATTCTTTTGAAAAATATAATAAGGTGACCACCTCCCAACGGTTTACCGCCTCATCGTGGCTGGGAGGTGTTCTTGGATGTCGGACTGCGATGTACAGCGGCGGATTCATCCCCTGGCAGGGTCTCCCAAGCTGAGAAGGAGTCCGGCGTTTCCATCAGGAAGCCTAGCTAAAAGTAAACCAGTACCAAGATCCACCACCGTCCTGGTATCAAAGTCGCATGGTGGTAAATCTCTCTGTGATCCACAAGGGCTGCGATTGCCTGTGGTGGTGAAGACCTGGGGCGAACTTTGGCCAGGCTGACCTCGGGACTCCAGGAACCATAATGGCTTAACCAGCAAATCTCCGAAAATGGAGATTGTGCTGGGCCCCGCACAACTAGTGAGGACGGGCCATTGAAGTATCAAGTATCATGTAATAAAGTGAACTGAATTAGCTGCTGGAGATGCACTGAAGTGCAAGAACAATGGTCTTCGAAATATTCCTGAGGGTTACTGAGCAGCCTGAGAATTATGGAATGGAATTTCTACATGTTTTGTTCATAAACGCTTTCATCGGGGCTGGTTTTTGAAGATTGACTATAATTTCTCAATCACTAATGTACTTTGGTGTTGAGAATTTCTTAGATTTGTAGAAAACACTTTATTCTGTTGCACAATGGTACAGGTTTTTAATAGAATATTCTTCCATCTTGAGATTTAATCGGAGTTAAAATTATCAAAAGATTGATAGCAGTACAATTTATGATCTATCTATTATCGTAATTTATGCATTTTCCATTAAATAACTCCTCATCACTGACTTCTCGTTTCATATATAAATCATAAAGCAGCGGTACTAGTGAATAATCATGTAATATGACAATCGTCTTTAGAGCCTAATTCCATTCAATATTTTCTCCTTTTTTTCCATCCACATGGTCAATCTTGCCAATTTGCAACGATTGGTGGACATTCAACTGCTTTAATCTTGTTTAACACCATTTCATATGGGCTAAATGATACGTTCCCTCCCAACGGTTTACCACCTCATCGTGGCTGGGAGGTGTTCCTGGGTGTCGGACTGCGTTGTACGCATGGTGGTAAATCTCACTCTGATCCACAAGGGCTGCGACTGGTGATGGTGAAGACCTCGGGCAGACTTTGGCCAAGTTGACCTCAGGACTCCAGGGAACCATAATGGCTTAACCAGCAAATCTCCGAAAAACGGAGATTATGCTGGCAACTAGTGAGGACGGGCCATTCAAGTATCAAGTAAGTAAGTGAAGGATATGTTCTGAGGAGCTATTGGTCGCGCGAAGTGCATAACACTACGTGAGCAATAGCTTTATGCTCTAACATCACAAGATGTTTTCTACCGTTATAGAGCCGTTTGCATATTTGAAGAAAAAAATAGCGTCAATTGGAATTTAATGTTTAGTTCACTTAAAGTTTTTGTTGTTCAGTCGATAGAAGCTTATGCTGAGTTACCATCAAAGATTTGACGATGTTCACCTTTCAAACATTGATATTAATTTAAAAACGATAGTAGGTAGCGCTTGACATTAGTTTGAAGTGGTAGTGGTTTTATTTCCATATATTGTACAATCAAAACGATGTTATATGGTGGTTTCAATTAGAAAGATTTCGCAATAGTTTTGCTGTTTTATGATGATCACATGTAGCTCACATGTTATAGAAACATTGCAGTACATATAGCTACCGGTTCGATCGCGTACTCGGGCTAACCAGGTCCTTTATCTCTCCAGAATCGAAAAAAAAACGATAAATGCTGTCATTTGTTATTAAGTCGGTATGCCTCGCAACTCAGTATAGACCAAATATTCCATTGCCAATCTCCTTAAGTGAGCTCGGAAGCACGCATTTCGATCTCGCTTCCCTAAGGGATATATTCACATCGACCAACTCTTCCTTTTTTTATTATTAGTGGATGCAGACTAGAGGTTCCTTATAGTGTATTTTTTGACATTGGATTTACACAGGGATGGCACTGGAATTTTATGTCTCCACTATATTTTTAATCCAGTGCAATGGTCTTCTTTTCTATTTCTTACTTTTGTCAACACATTAAAGACGCGCGTCAGAGCTGACGCTTGGGATGACGCTTAACTTCCAGTTTCTGTGAACTCCTTTTTGAACAAGAAATGGTAACTGTTCGATAATTAGAGGGCTTATTGGGTTGTAAATAGGATAGAATTGTGAAATAGATTTTCCTATGATGTTATCTAGGTATTAATAGTACATATGCTTACCATTTGTCCATCCTACAAACATTTTTTGTCAGAATTTGGAAATGCTTTGCAAATTGTGCTGTGTCGATTTGACTAGTTCTATATTTGCACATTCCATACTCTTTTTCCCATTTTAGTCGCTTTTTTTTACCCTAGTGGTACTATCAGCAATCACACTCATCATGTGGCTTCGGCTGATGCTCCAGCCTAATTGGGTTCACTGCTGATTTGTGCTACCCAGACCATTACCATTAAAAAGTGGTTGCTGATAGCATCGTTTGAGTGAAGAAACGTATAATAGAAAAGCCAAACCGAGTGCCTCAATAGGTGCGTTGAACCCCAGGTAAGGATAGTTGTGGGTTCGAAGCAAACTTGAGTTCCTGAGTTTTGCTCATGTCTCAGCATCCTTGTGGTTGCATTTCGCATGGTTGCTTGCCGTGATAAAAGAATTACCGGTCAATGAAAAGAGGTCTGTTGTAAATAAGTATAGAGGACGGCTGCTGTAGTCTTGTGGTTATATTTCACGTGATTGCTTGCAATGATAAAACAATTACCGCTCTATGGAGAGAGGCTTTTCGTAAATTGTTAGGTATAGGGAACGGTTGCTCTAGTCCGGCTCCTTCTACTTTCCTTTATTTTCCATAAGCTATCAAGTGATTACTAAAGTTGCGGTAAAAAAAAAAAGTTCTGCGCAACATCAGAAAGGAAATGACCCCTATGCAGGTCATACCGGCTATTCGAAGCGCCACGTATGGGCGTAAATGCCCATTTCGTACGTTATGTGTAAAGCTGTGAGGTAAAAAGTTGAGAATTATGTATTTCATAAAGTTATTATTTCAAACTAGTCGAGTATAATTTTCAGCATGTGAAGAAGTAGATCGATGGCTTGTCATCTTCAATAGGTTTGTGAAGGTATTTGATTTGAACGAACTTTATAGTTATCACTTAATGCTATGTCGCAATTGTTTCACTCGTGATTTTATTTCAGGTGCTTTCTCCGTACAATACAATCTTGACTATTATCTGTCAGAAGCTGATCTGTGCAGCAGAGTCCGTAGGTCGGACGGACGTTCTTCAGGATGTCGCTGTGACATCGTTGCCTGCATATAGGTTTGTTTATCAATTGCTATATCATGGAAACAATGTGTTCATCTAATACGTGACTGTAGCGTAGGACGACTTCTAATTCCATTTCGGTGATGGATTAAGACGAAATGTGCGCCATTTAAGAGTAGCAGTTAACGAATAATGCCAGTTTTTTTGACAGTAGATGTCGGAGTAAATTTATGGAAGAGGCTTCGGTTTATCGCTGCAGGTGTACCACTGTTATTGTTTGCTGTATTTTCCATATAGTGACGCTGAATTCAGCATTTTGAACTGTTTTGCAACTTGGCTTGAGTGTTTACATGTAATTTTTATACCTTTCCATTTCATACGATAACAATGATTCATCACAGTGATTGAAACTGAAGTTAGTAATTGACATTTACATGCCTTACTCCATGGATGATGCTGATCTTCCAATAATACCTTACAGTTTTCCAACAGCTGAATGTGGAGTTAAGGATTTATTAGAAAAGGTAGCTCTTTTGGTCTTAAGGTATACATATTAGACCATCGGACAGAATTGAACATCAATTGGCTCCTCATTGAATGTACCAATAAAGGAGCTCGATATATGAAGGAAAACATCGAAATTTTTTTGTCGGAAAGACTGGAGACATCGTCAGTAATCTATTCTCCTGCGCCTGTACCCAGCTCTTCTGCATCAACAAATCTTGAAGCTGATAATAGTGGGAAATAGAAAATGAAGTTTTATTCCGGAATGAAACAAGAGAATTATTCAAAAAATTTCTAGTTTGAAACCAGAGGAAGAAGAAGTAATGCAGCATGCTGTGTTTTACTTGCATCCTTACAATGTGCTGTCGATGTATTGAAATTGCGCAAGTGTGATTCAAGCAGTTCGGCAAAGAAGAACTGAACATGTATTATTTCGCAAAACGTTAATGTATTCCCACAGAAGGTAAGGAATTTCGCGAAATTGGTCGACCATGAACTTGGTTACGAAGATTTGCCGCATCCGACTATTTAGACTACCGTATGTCACCAGATTACGATTTTTCCTTCTGTTCCCTAACAATGGGAGCAAGTAGCGCAGTGCTTAGAGGCGCCTTTCAATACGAATGGGATCGACCTCGCGCCCCAGGCTCACCAATGCTTCCATTCTGCCAGGGTTGGCAAATTGCAACCAGACTTGTCTAGGAGGAAAGCACCACCGACTTGTTACATCGATAGGCCACCGAGAGTCATTGTATAGGCCAGATGTGCATCCAATCACCTCTAGCAGTGCTTAATGAAGTCGGATGCATGGCGCACACCCAGAGATTGGTAACGTCGGTTTTATCTTTTTTTTTAATCGCTAGCGCTGTGGTGCATATTATTAACAGTGATTACGAAGCAGATTTACCAGCTGTCGATGAATGTCTTGGTAATTGGGTTGTTTTGAAACTTTTAAATCCGGCGGTCCGGAGTTTTGCAAATATCTCAGCAATTCTTCGTATTCTTGTTGAGCAAACACGAGGTGTTATTTTTATTCTTTATTCACGAACAAGCTGGCGTTTCGGCGGATTTCGCCTTCCTCAGAGCCTGGAAAGGTCAAGTTGACAGCAATCTATTCGGCCAAACACTTCCATAACCAAACAGAGAAAACGCTGAACCAAGATTTCAATCACATTGAACACAGCTTTGCACACTCACCGCTTTCTATGAGGCTTCCACCGAGTATGTCGCGTGGAGACCAACCGCACGGAGTTCACATGGAAGCATAATATGCCTCTCCCATCAAAATAACAGCCTTATATACTGCCCAATATCACGCGTGATAATGAGGCATTCTTCCCTGCGGTTCATTTTCGGATTTCTGGAATTAATCCAGAACGCCTCGAGAGTTTTGCGCGCTTGTGTTCTCGATTCCTGCGCGAGGATCGTGACACGTACTTCAAAGTCCTCCCCTGCTATGTCTCTGGGTCCTATGCGTGCATAGTGGGGTATTTGGTTTACGTTTGCCGACTAGGTGTTCTTTTATGCGGACACAGAGGGGTCTGCCCGTTTCGCCAATGTATTCGTCTCCGCACGTCTTACAGGAGATCAGATAAACTGTACCCGAGCTCATGCAATCACCGTCTCTACCATTAGGGCAAACTATGCAATTTTTCGTTGCACATAGACGGTCATATAGGCGGTTACTGAACTAGTTGGCGCCTGAGATGACTCGGTGGCATTTCAACTACGTTTACCGAATTCTCTAGACCCGCCCTTCTTAAGCGGCGTTTTATAGCTGCACTTACATCATTTGAGATGAAGGGTAGGATAAACGGGACCATTTTATCGCTAGAGTTGTCGTTTGGAGGCCTAGGATTTCCTCTACACCTGTCCCGAGCTACAGTTTCGTAGCCATTAGAAATGGCTGTTTGCCGCGCCAAGTTGCGGGACTCCTCCTTCTGCTCTCTTCCCCGTGCACACGTTGGTTGCTGTTCGAAACATGTTTCTTACCAGCGCCCTTTTCGTGTGAGATGGGTGAGAGGAGAGGTAATGAACCAAGATGTTTTTATTACTTGGCTTTCGGTACGACTTCGTAATGTAGCCATTTTCTGACAGGCTAATTTGGACGTTCAGGAATGGAAGCCAGTTTTCTTTCGGTTTCTCTCGGGTGAACTTGATATGCTCTAACTGTTCATTCAACAAATCGAAACATTTGTCCATTTCCTCTTGTGTTGAGCAAAGGAAAAAACAGTCATCTATATATCTACAGTAGAGTAGCGGCCCGAGATCGATCACCGGTGCTTCCATCTTAGACATAAACGCAATGGCCAGGCTTGGTGCCAGTCGTTGTCCCATTGCCAACCCTCTTATTTGAGCGTAGTACTTTCCGGACCATCTGAAGATTGAGCAGCTCAAGCATTCTTTTTAAGAGTGCCATCAACTGCTCTATCTTGAAGCCATACATGTTTATTTCTCTTTCGTGTTGCATCAGAGTTCGAATATGGCTCTTGCATTGCGGAGTCATTCGACTCATTTGTATAGAGGGCGCTAACGTCGAACGACTCCATCACCTACGCGCTGCTGGGCCGCGCAGTACGTAGACGATCCAGAAACATCCATTATGGAGGTGTTTGGCCGAATAGATTGCTGTCAACTTGACCTTTCCAGGCTCTGAGGAAGGCGAAATCCGCCGAAAAGTCAGTTTGTTCGTGAATAAAGAATAAAAATAACATCTCGTGTTTGCTCAACAATAATACGATGAATTACTTGATCAATGCCGAGGTTAATAGAAAGTCGGACGTGGGAGTATCTCAGCAATCTTGTGGTTGTCTAGATATGGTTTGAATAGGTGAATCCTTGGTGAAGTTCCGTCAGCTGTCGTATATGCAGGTTTCTACAGATGAGCACGAGGAAGGCGATAGTCGATTTGAACTTCTCAGTGAAACCATTGGAAATACCATATTATGATATCTTGAATGGTGTAATTGATGTATGATTACCATCTTGAATTATTTGGCTCATGAAAAAGGATACTTCGGCGATATTATAACATAAAACTTTTTCCTATTTCCGATAGAGATCTTGTTTTCTTCTTGTATACTCCGATTAACTGACTCCGACTTACTTCGGGATTTAAATCCTTTCCTCCTTGAAATTTATACGACTAATAATCTGGTTTAGTAATAACCTTCTAGAATCCCTACACCATGCAGAATTCGTCCTGCCTTCCTGAGCTAATTCGATGGGGACATTTATGGTCTCAGTCACTAACAAATGCCTGTGCTTGGGACTACCATTATGAGAGAAAAACTGGTGGAATAACTGTCTGGTAGGTGGAATAGATTAGTTCAGTCGTTCACTGTTATTATGCACTCCCCTGGTTTCTCCACGATTATCTCATTTCTACTGTTTGGATGTCGTTAACGCTATGATCACTGTGTGTTGTAATGGTGGTTGAAGTATTTCTGTGGTCAGTAGCACTCGTGTTTCCACAGGTGTTATCAATGAGCGGCTCTGAAAGTGCACTTTGACGGGTTTGTAATAAACACAAAAAATATGGTTTTATTTGTCTTTCTCGTCCACTATATTATTGATGCTCCACATTAGTACTCACATTTTTTCTCTTGTTATGCTTATCTATGAAATTATAGGAAGTATCTTCCACTTGGACATCCTGAACTAACACAACGACTATGGTTCGCTTTCCTAAACATATCAGATAAATATTCACTTGAAGAGAAACGTGCACTATTACTGGAGGTGCGTTGGAAATTTTTATTGAATATTGGACTCTTCTATGGAATATCTTTGTCCTGCGACCGGCCTTCTTTTTCTGTTTCATTTGTTGACTCGTGTTTAGTCGATAACCCCACAAATGCGCTGTTTAATTTTAACCGCGGAGTATTTAAGTGTCTATCAGAGAGCATATTTGAGTGGAAGTTGTTGTCTTAAGTCTAGAGGAAGTAGCCAATTTAATTGATCTATGTTAGAAGGTTCCCATTATTCCTTTACCTTTTTTCTGTGATGTTTCTAAAGTGCAATTATCCAATTTTACTACTTTTTTGACTTGTTTTCGTCGAGCCCGCTTAGATTTGATTTGTGAAAAACATTAATTGGTTTAACATGGTCTTTATCCTCTTTAACGTAAATTATGCCTTTGATTTAAACGATAAATGTGTCCAGTCACTGCAACCTTGGTCAGCTAATCTTGCTCACTATTCAAAAAATATTTCACGTAGCAATTTGACAGCCGATATGTAGGTCGCCTATAATGCGTTATAATTCAATGAGATGATAACTGAGGCAAAGTGAGAATTTCTACAGGGTCATTTTGCCACAGCAAAATCATTCCCGCATTAGCCTCGAAATCATCACAAACGTCCTAATAACGGTATATGCTTGCAAGCCAACTGGTTAATGTCTAATATTTTTTTGTCTAGATATTTACACTGTATCACCTGTATCACCTGTAGTCCCGTTGATCGTCGAGTGACTCGAGCGGGCGCCAGTAAATCTTCCATTTTTCTTTGTATTGCATCGCAGGTGGGAGCTTCGGATCCCATCCCTTACTTGTGTGAAATGTGATACTCTTAGCATTATCCTTTCGACTCCGCGTTCGGTAACGCTGAGTGATCTTTCATCTTGCTTACGCATCGACCAGGTTTCTGACTCATACGTTAAGGCAGGAAGCACCTTTCAGTCGAAAAAGGTGGGCACAGAGCAGGGTGTTCTTTGTTCTCCTTAGTGCTTCTTCGATGCTCTTAAAAGCTCTTCACGCCGCCTCGTTTCCTTCTGCTCAGTTTCTGAGCTAGGCCGTTCATCATATTGATTTCCCGACCTAGATAGATATAACTGAAGCATTCTGGAGGTATTCGTTACGTTGAGCATGAATGGGACATACGAAGCCAATCCGTTCCTCATGAACATCGTTTTTGTGAGATTTAGTCGAAGACCAATCTTTCCACAGGCTTTATCAAAGTCGGCAACCATACGTTCCGCTTTGCTAGTGTTTGGTGTTATAAGGACGATGTCATAAGCAAAGCGAAGATGATGTAACTGCCGACCATCGATTTCCACTCCCATATTATCGCATTCCAATGTTCGCATGACGTTCTGGAGGGTGGCGGTAAATAATTTTGGCGGGATGGTATCGCCTTGCCTAACTCCTGTTTTGACGTCAGTGTTAATATCGTTGTAGAATGGTGATATCTTGTTTGTGAAATTTTTTGCACAGCTCGCGAAGAATTTTTTATGTACTCCGTAGGGACTCCTTGACAATCAAAGGCTTCCATGATTGCTTCTATCTCATTTGAATCAAAGGCCTTCTGTAAATGAATGAAAGTGAGACAAAGCGGTCTTTTGTACTCTCGCGATACTTCAGTGGGCCTTGTTATCGTGTGGATGCGGTCTATCGTACTAAATCCTTTTCGAAACCGTTCTTGCTCACATGGCTGTCCTTCGTCCAGTGTTCTGTCAAACAGACAGCAAGCAGATTGGCCGATAGTCGCCGATATCGTGTAGGTCACCCTTCTTGAACAATAACACGGTCTTGCTGGTCTTCTACTGAGGGACCTTGCATTCAGGCAGGTGACGTGTGAAGAGCCGAGCCAGTGTGTTTACGAGGGCTGGCGGAAGGTTCTTCAGGTGTTCTGGTCTTATCCTGTCCGGAACTGCTGCTGTTGAATTTTTTCACAGAAGAAATGGCATATCGGATTTCGGAATGGTGAACCGGTGATACAACATATCCATCCTCCTTTATTTCATATGATGGAAGGTGGACGTGGTTATCGAACAGATTTAAATAGTATTTGTGAATGATTTTCTCCATTGCCTTTCTGGACGCTTTAACTGTTCCGTCTGGGTGTCGGAGCGCAATCACCTTGGTCTTGTAATTGGCGAAGCTTCGATGGGCTTTGCGAATGCTTTTCCCATCCTCTACAGCTTCGACCATTACTGCTGCTCTTCTCTCTTTAAGATCTTCTTTTATCGCCTCTCTGCATTGTTTTGCATGTTCGGACATTAGTTCGCGGTTGCCTGCAGCTCATGCGATGCTACGTTGGCGTACCAGCTCGAATGTTTCTGGAGACAGACGTCTCTGGTGACTTTCGAACTCTCAGCTTTCATAGCGCTAACGTGTAGATGTTGAGTGAGCCGATCGTATTCTTCGTCGATGTTGTCGACAAAGGCATCTTTCCATCAGCAAACTAATGAATTGGATAAGTCTCAGTTTACGGTGGTTTTGGGACTTCGGTTTTTGAATTTAGTGGCTTTTTTCTCCTTTCCTCGAGAAATTGAATCTTGCACGCAAGAGACGGTGGTCTGGTCCCGTGTAGGTGTAGAATTTTGGGGACAACAACGACATATATAAGGCAAAACCTTCTATCTACTATGACATGGTCTATTTCGTTATGGTACTGTCCATTGAGAGACTCCCACGTCCGGCGTTGAGGGTGAGGCTTCAGGAATTGCGCGTTACCATGGATGGTCTTGGTCGCCGTGATAAACTCAGATAGCCGCTCACCCTGTTCGTTCCATTCTAATCCATGGGTCCCAATGTGACGTCCTTCGGACGTTCTTCTTGGTCCAATATTGGCGTTGAGATCTCCAATGCTGACCTCGAAGAAGGTCTTTTCTGTAGAACCTCTCCAAGTCCATATAGAATACTTCGACTTCTTCTTCGTCACAGTTTGATGTAGCCACGTAAACGACGAATATTGTCAAAGCCGGTTTTGATCCACATCTTTTAAATCGCAAACATCCCATTCGGGTTGTAAGCTGTTCGAATGAATCGATGTCAATGGAAAAACTCGTGTTGACGAGAACGCCTGCGCCGCCGAATCCTCTACTGTCGCGTGTTCCGAGGAACATTTCTTTTCCGGTGTCATAGACAGCGTTGAATGAGTGGCATCGTCTCGTCTCGGCCAGGCCGTTGACGTCGTACTTTACCCTTCTTGCTTGCATGAGCAAGTGTTCTATCGAGGACTCGGATGTAAGTGTACGTGCATTGTAGGTACAGATCGTCACCATAGTTCGTTGAAATCCAGGCAGCTTCCATTGGCCCTGGGATTTTAGCAGCCTCTCCGTACTCGTCCCTACCCAACGCTGCGAAATTGAGGGCTCTTTCGGTGTCAGGGAAATGAGGCCCGTTTACTGTGTTTAGCATTTTTGATACCCACGTATAGCTTGCTGGGCTGTGAATGTGGGGGGCTGGGTATACTCACGGGTAGCTTGCCCGGCTCTCCCAGAGTGGACATGGGGCTTATTTGTTGGAGGCGACTCCTGACCGCCTCCCATATACTTCCTTGTCACTTGATTGCAGGCTTTTGGCCGAATTGACTCGTAGAATACAATCTGCACAAACCAGAACGCACCCACACACGCGTGCATGAATATGCCCCGTAAATGCAGAAAGTATGTGCCTAATCGGCGCAGCAGAAACAGGGAGTCCATCCCCTGGATCCACTTGCGTCTCAGGGAAACAAAATTCGCTTTTGGTCCGCGATTAACCCCCTATCCCCCACCTGGGGACACGCTACGTAGCCTCGCGACTAACCGGTTGGAGATCCCTCACGTGAGAGGGATCCGTGGGATGTTTACACTACCTGCTATTATTGTCTTATTTGCAACTATTATCCATAAAGGTAGTTCGTCTTTGTGTTAGTTGCAGTTGAAGGATCTGTCGTCTCCTCTTTCATCACTGGCATGTTGAATGCAGGTTCAGTGCAATTTCCCTTAAAATGCCGAGATAACCATACTAGACGGTTCTCAGGGATTCATCATAGGTTGCATATAGCGGATTGAGGTTTTCTGTCTGTAAAAATGATTCCTTCATCCCGCCAGCTGCTCTTGCGATAAGCGGATCGGTTGGACCCGAATGGTGTAACAGTTCGAATTTTTGATGCCTAGTAATGCTTTGCCGAATCTACCATTGAGAAATCCGCAATGTACTGTGTTCACTGGGCTGGCAGGCGCACCAGATACATCCGTTAGTAAAATATTTTCAGTATTCGGCGATGCAGGCAAGGCTTAATGATTTTTCCGCTATTCAACTTGAGTAGTTAAACACTTATACGTGGTTAATACAACAGTTGTGCTGCGTGTAGCGCAGTGGCCAGAGATGCCCTGCGGTACACGCTTTGTCGTTAGTTTAATTTTTGCGGTTTGGACGAATGAAGTACTTTATCTCCCCAGACTCGGAAAGCTGGTATAAAATTTGTCTAGACGGTTAAAAGCCTTTACTAGATAGAACGCTAGGCCCATAGATTTGAGTATATTGCCGAGTATGTATTCGATTACGTCTGTGATTTTTGCTGAATTCGAATGCATGCCCATCCTTCTGGGATTGGTCAACGCTGACCTTTTATCCTTTATTCTTTCAATACAACGAAAGCAATTCAGCGAGATTAACAAATGTATAGCAGATACATTAAGAAGAGAAAGTTATTTCATGACATTAATGATGCAGGACGATCGGTATCTATGGCTATGATTAGTCCATTTGTAATAGTCAGGAGAGAAATGAGCGTAAAAGATCAAACATGGGAACACAATTGATTCTACCAGAAATTGCGACTTGTACATTCCTAGTCAGTGTTTCTAAAATTCTTCAGGTGTTAGAATACAACGGCATTATAGAGCATTTGCTAGCCAGCTGCAGAGCAAGAAAGCACTTTTCAGCTGATGTAGGAGAAATAAATGGTACGGTAAAAAAAGATGGAAAACATCTGCTATTTTGTGGAGAATATACTTTACACTTCCTACTCGAGTGACTGATAGCTGTCCCTGTGTTCCACAGCGGTTATCAGCTGGTGAAGAATCAGCAAGTATTTTGGAAAAAAATGAGTGCACTGGCATTGCATCGAATGTGTCGTCGCGGTGTTTGTTGCCCATGAATTACCTGCGTTGCTCCTGAGTTGTTGCTTTATGTTGGGACATAGTGCTTCCTTTCGTATACTGGAGTCTTTTGCCAGCGCAAATGCTAGGTCCAATGTAACCTGCTAGTGTGATTTGTGGTATACAGCCTGAATGATCGGGTATTCCAATACTCATTATTTGCCAAGTGTTGGTGGTCATGTATTATCTAGCCGGCGATTTCGCTTCGCTTCGCTTGTGTGACAATGCACCATGCAGTATTGTGGATGTGAACTTTAATTCCGATCTTCAATAAGGTGACTTGAACATTGGCTTTTCCACCGATCTACGTAAACTGGTGATTGACTATGCTTTATTGTTTCAAGATGTATATGATGCGAAACGATCGTAGCACGATCTTTTTCTTTGATGTTTACCACGGTCACTGTAAAGTAGCAAGCTGTGAAAGGCGCGCATCTCGACAGTGTCGTAGTACTATACCTAGAATCGGCTGTTTAAAAAAAATGAATGCTTAAGGCTTAAGGTATTATTTGCAGATGTTCTTCACTAAAGTGAATGTGTGGTGACATGGTGACGCTGTTGTCGCATTTCTTCTCTTCATAGTCATGTTTCTGGAAATTTTTTATTGTGCTCTACAGGTCGGCGTTGTGTGATTTTAGCTGTAATACAGCTTTTAGTGAGGTTTTGGGACCAAGTTGCTCTGCTGCTGTGGTTCCCGTTTGCTATTTATACGATGTCCAATTCAGTTGTAGCACCTATTTCCATATGTTCTACTTTTATACTTTTTTTTTCATATGACCCATCTTCACGTTTACCATGCGGATCCCTGCACTTTTCACATTCGATTCGTTTCCTCGCATCCATTATCCACTAAGTTCTTCTAACTTTTACGTATGGCTTCGGTTGCTGCTTTAGGGAATTTCATTTTATCTTGAATGTCGTAGTAAGCTGGTCGAGCAATTCTCTCTGGAGTCCTGAGATAGCCGAGCTGAAGCGTTCTGAATTGGACTGCAGAGAGATTTTTTCCCAGACAAGTTCGGTACCAATTTCCTCATTCCGGACTGATGAGAGGCTTGGTTGGCCCAGAGCAGAATCGAACTAGCACCATACTTGTGATGACGGACATCACTGCTACTGTGCTATCCAACCTCTGCGCAAGGAAGGATTTTCATATATATTATGCTAATGTCTTCCCTTTCTTACATGCAGCAACTTAGAAAAGGCCTTTGTCTCAGTTGAGACAGAAGGGCTGAACAACCAGAGCGTCGCAAGTCAGTACATAATGTTCCTTCGTGAATAGGGTGAAAAATCCACAACCAGAATATGACCATTATGTTGACGACGTTAACGCTGACTGAGGTTACGTGAGAGTGATCACCTGCCGGAGCACCTTAGCTTTGCTGTTGATGTCGTTCTTATAACTTCAAGAATTAGCCAAGTGGAACGAATGTTAGTTTACTTCGAAAATGCTTTTGAAAATATAGGTATTGGATTAAATTTCGGTGTTCCTGAAGAACAGATTTGTACTGTTTATTTTCAAAAAACGAGCCAGTCCATGAAAGCTGGAAATTAGAGGTCATCCATTCCGCAACAAGCTCGACATTAGGCTTCGTCATGTGTTAAATTCCTGGTTGTCTAACTTTGTGAAGGGTTGTTACTTTCTACTAACAGCTAACAGATCATCGCATGAGTGTTATTTCTTCTCTTTGACACATTTTCCGTTAGATAATTGTCGAGAATTGTTGCATTACTTATATTATCGCATCGTTGCATTCTTTCTGAAATGTTTCTTATTCAGTGAGATCGGTAGTTACCATCAGAAATTATATCAGTATGTGTTCCCTTTTTTAAAGCTTTAAAGTAATCTGGCACAATCTGATCAATTTGTCTTGCCTTGTAGTGCTGTTATATTTAAACCTGGCAACCTTACTTATTGTTCCCCAATATAATGTTCATTCTATTGAGTTAAGTCTTTCAGACATACGAAAGTGCGGTTTTGAGCCATGGAGAGGATCACATTATTACCAAGAAGTTGTTATCTTTTCTTAAAAGTATGCAAGAGCATTTCTGCGTTTCAAACAGAATGTGAGAGAACCGGGTTCATTTTATTCCTGTTATGGTTTGTTATTAGATATTCCTATTTATTGTATGTGTTTGTTTATGCTCATTTTGACGTTGTTTATTGACAACTCTGGTTGGCCATTCGCAAAAACCGTGGATGAACATTCCTTGACACTTTCTAAAACAATTCCCAATGTAAGTACTCTTCCTGTCAGCAAATCACACTACGAGAACGAGTTATAGAAGCTTCTTGCTTTGTCATTGAGTCGTGTATTTTGTCTTTCTTGTAACTTTGTCAAACTGAATCGTACTGTCAGTAATGAAATGCAGTTGGTGTTGCACTTTAGACAGCAAGGCTGTCAACTTTTATACGTTGTATAGATTAAGACTACGTCTATGAACACATGAACCTTGGATGTCGGAATGAAGTTATCTTTATTGCTTTTATTTTCCTCGGCTAGCGCGTCGACATCGATCTGTTTTAAAAATTGCGTAATTTTTTCTTACTATATATCCCAGTAGAGCGATATTCGCATGTACAAAGCTTTCAATCGAAAATAAATAGGACTTTTGAGTGATATCAGTGACTCTAAGGGTGGGTGTGGCGCAGCGGTCGGAGGCGCGCTACAACACACACGTGGAATCGATCCCCGCGCCCATGGCTCACCAAGCCTACCATCCCTCCGGGGTCGGCAGATTGGTACCAGACTTGTCTGGGAGGATAGCAGCACTAGCTCGATACATCGGCAGGCCACCGCGAGTCATTGTAAAGCCCAGTTATGCATTCAATCACCTCCAACGATACTTAATGAAGTCGAATGCATGGCGCACCCCACAGGGATTGATTAACGCCGAGGGCTTCTTTCTTTTTATTTTATCGGTGACTCTTAGATATTGTAATAAAGCTTAAAGCATTCTTTTACTGAAGCTGTTTATAAATGAATCCACAATTGCAGTAGAAGAGTTCCGTTCTCCAATGACTTAGACCACATTTTACATACATCTAAAGCGTTCAATGAAAGTGCAAGGTGATAGGCAGGTGGAATTGTGCAAAGGAAGAAGACCAATATGGTTCCACATCACGGACTTTAAAAAAGCGCCGAACAACTGGCAAACCCAGAACTTCGTGCTCACGTTTCCGACTACACGGTTTTATAAATGGTTTGCTGTGCGCTTGAGAGGAGATACTTCTCAGCTACGTCGAAGATTTTTCGCATCACACCTATGGCGTGTTGATAATGTCTCAATGATTATGTGTGACACACACAACATCAAGCTAGATTGCTTAGTGCGTACGTTGGTTAAGCATCGCACCTTCATGGTTCGAAAGATTATAGTGTAAAGTGAAACTTAGGTAGGCTGGTGACTAAAAAATCGTGTCGTTTCCTGAAGGATTCAAGCGTCCTTTAGAACGAACACTTTTAGGATAGCGCGACGTTTGTGTTATCCATGTCAATCATTTTTATTCCTTGCTATGAAAGACCTATGAATCAATGAATGATTTTCATATGTCGCTATAGTCGAAGTAAGCGATCCCAAGTGAAAGGGAGTGGTTGTGTTTGGGATACTTGTTATGCTGGAAACTTTGGTTTTCACTTTTGTTAAAGCTTTTCTCTAACACTAACAGAATCCCGAAGTAGGTCTTAGATCTAGCGGTGAACATCACAGATTCTATTACTACCACGACTATTTTCTAAAATTTATTTTGCATATACGGGTACCACAACTTCCAATTCGACTCGTCTCCTCACATCCATTTTGCACGGTATTTCGACATTTGGCTGAATTTACTTTAATTCTGGTTGAGCAGATTCTTCCTGCAATTTTTGGTATAACCGAGCTTAGGCGTTCCTATTTGAGTTCAAGAGACTCTGTTGGGCCCAGGCGAGTCTGGCACCAATTTTCTGATGCTAGATAGATGGGAACGTTGGTGTTTGTTATGGGGCTGAACCATCACTGTATTTATGGTTAATATGACGCTACTATTATTACTATTCCTATAGCAAGGTTTGCAAATTCATTAGCGTTAAGTGATTTGTGAACTGTTACCCTGATCCACTCGTGAAAAATTATTTTATTTTGAGATAGCCGATTCAAAATTCCTCGTATCAAAAACGTTACTAACTCATCCAAACTTTTGTGACCGATTATTTTGCAACGTTTTTTGCGTTCATATTGTTCAAGGACCACACTTTAAGCTCTCTCTTGAGGTTTTCAAAAAAATCCATTTTGCGTGCCATAGTACACTGCATGTTAACAATTTTTGAAAAAGGCTTCATGGTGTTTAATCTTGACCGGCTAGTACTGCCAGTGTTTGGGCGAACCTTGTATAACTCCCATTCTTGCCAACTCCGAGAAGCGATAATATAATATTGCGGAGAGGTTTCGTTGAAGTTTGTGAGTGAACGATTCCTGCCATCTTGGAAATTTGCTTTCAGAAATAGTTTAGTAGGCATTAAAAAAACCCATAATTCTGTCGAGCTGAATCTATCCATGGTAAAGTGATGATCATAGAGATAAATGTTCTATCTAATATTACTCCGAATGGATTGTAGCGTGGCGCGGTGTCGCTGCATAATGTGGTTAACACGCGGTGATGCCGTTTACTACGAGCTGGTTTGAGCAGGTCCTGGTCGCAGCGGACTTCCCATCCCTTTGGAAGCTATAAAACTATAAATTGGTACCAGACTCGTCGTGAAGATCTAAAAATGCCTTAGAATGGCTATTCCAGAGAGAATTAACTCGATCAATATTGAACGACGTTCGCATGAGAGACCAAAAAAATCCTCAAACAAAAGCCGAGCTCACATGCAGAGATCCGAAAGCTTTAATGGGCTATAGATGCGAGGAAACGAATCAAATGGAGGAACTTTTGGAATTCGCACAACACATGATGTCGGACCGATTTAAAAAAAGGTAGAATGAAGCGATGTAGTAGCGCAACTGTGACATGATGATGTTCTCGAAGTATTCGTCAAGTTGAGTCGGTGTTGAGCTGTCTAACCGGATGACGAAGTTGAATTTAGAAGCTGGGAGAGTAGTTGTGAGTTGAGCTCTAGGGTTAATGAGTCTTCAAACGGGCGTTGCATCATTTGGTAAAAATAAAGGGAGCACAGTTTATTGTTACTCGAACTTGTAAGTCTGTCGCCAGTGCACAGAACGTCAAACGTCGGTAATTAAACCTTTATACGGGTGGGCAGCGAACTTTTACAGAATTCAACTATAGGGAATGTGATAGACAGTGATGAGGAATGTTATGGAGAATATTTGATTTATAAAAAGCGAGCTTGAAAAAGCATTGGCAGATGTTAGTTCACGGAAACGTAACCGTAATCTACTTAGGAAAAGAAAATACTCTACGAGAAATCGTCTATGAAGTCGGATTCTATGGATTGAGTAACCGTGTAGCGAAAAATAGTTGTTGATTAAATGGAGTAAAACAAAAGACTTTAGAAATTGGCCTTCAGCACGTAGTTTCAATTTTTAGGTGTTCTCAAAATCTCCACCCACACTTATTATTCGCTCTTCAGAAACTTCTTTTTAAACCAATAAAATTACGGAACCATTTAACGTTTATCCTGTAAATTCAACAACGAGTTTTTGTATGGTTTATGAATTCGTTGAGGTGATTCAAAGACACTAGACCTATCTGTGATAAGTAACTTTCATTATTCAATGTAAAAACCGGAGCGAAACTTGAGCCGTTGACAGTGAGAGGCTCGAATGTGAATATGATCGCCAGATTTAAGGAGAGGAAAACAGCTGTACTGATTGAAGCTGCAAAAGGTGGAAAGAAATGCAAAGCGCTCACCATGACTCTTCCATGGAGAACTTCAAAAGCCCTTTTAGCATTCGAAAGCCACATTCGCCGTATCTAGAATGACAGCACAGAAACCCACTTACGAATTCTACTCTGACTCCATAGGCACGCTCCATTCTCATAGCGTGAGACCAAAGAACAAAGAAAGAGCTCTCATCAGTTCTAGTCAAAACACTGAGTTTTCTTAATAACTCAAAAGACCGACTTTCTATAAAGCTCGGCATAGATAGTTGATATATTTATTTATATGGTCTTATAAACTGATGTCTTTTCTGCTGACGCGAGGTTGGTATAGCTCTTCGTTGTTGTAGTAGTCGTTGTTGTTGCTGGTCGATGGCTGATGTTTCCGGTGATTTCGCCTTCCTCAGAGCCTCGACGTATTTTATATCAAAATACTTTAGTTATTCGGAAGAGAAAAAAAGGCTAAAGTATTAATGATGACCAAATTTTTTAAATAGATGGTGGGTTAGGGATGCTACGGTCAAATGTAGTTCTACGCCATATTGAACAGAAAGGCTACTTACCGTGATGTTACGAGTGGGACTGGCCCACGCGTTGTTCACGTGGGGTCGCGAGCACGACACAACCCAGGGGTCAAAATATCACTTTGAAATAGGGCGCCAGGTCACGTGTGATAGTGAGGCATTCGTTTTTTCGGTTCATCTTTGGATTTTTGAAATTTATCCAAAAGCGTGTCAAGAGTTTTGCGCATTGATGTTTTTTGTTTAATGTTTCGGAAAGTAAATAAGTTCCCTTTTAAGCTACCCTTCGTATCAAATGAAGTAAATTACGCCATTAAGAGATGCTTAAAAAAAGTGGTCATTATGTAACTATTATTGACATCCCACCCAATACCCTACGCCGTCAGTTAGTTCGCAACCGTCTCTGTGATCGTCTGTGCAGCTCAGAAAACTGTAACGAGTCTGTCCCTAACGGGAGAGACGGAAAGGATTGCATGAAGTTCGGGTATAACTATACTTGATCTCATGTAGCGCATCTGGTGAATATATTGCAGAGGAAACGGGTAGACCACTTTGTGCCCGCATAAAAAGAACATCTGGATGGGAA